>JAODUK010060445.1:0-17794 GCA_027564635.1 Typhlichthys eigenmanni
GTGTGTCTGTGTGTGCGTGTTGTATGCGACTGTGCGTGTATGTGACTGCATTTTGTATGTGTGTGCATGTTAGCGGTGTGCCTGACTGTGGATTTAAACTGTATGAAAAGAGCGCAGCTGGTCGGCTTGTAAATGGCGGAGTAAGAACAACATTTACAGAGAAAAAAAAAACAAAAAGAACAAAAAAACACGGTGAAACAAAAACAAAGGAAAATACACACAACATTATCGGACAGTCTAGTCAGATAACCACTTTTTTTTTGTTTTCCTAATTGTCAGTTAAACCTTCAGTTCATCTTTCTTAATTTTTCCCAAAATCAAGCCAGACAAGCACTGCTCTTTGCCGTGAAAGCCATCAGTTAGTAATTGTCTTTCCTTCCTACAGGGTTACATACATTGAGATGCTCCTGTAGACCCCTATCTTTTTCATCATCCTATTCTCTCTTGTCTTTGTTGAGTAAAACAAAAAGTATTTAGAGATTGAGCCAAATGCGTGTCTGGCTGGGTCCCAGGATCGGAGTTGGCCCTGATCTTCTGCCTCTGAAAATAATTAGAGCCTCTGATGTTGCTTCAAGCCAGCAGAGTAATTTTTGGAAGGCCCTTAATGCTCCCTGTGCCAGTGGGGGCAAACAGAGCGTCACCACCCCCAGCATGGTAAATGGTAAAACAGCTTTGCTCTCTCCAGAATGACAAGAATGACAGATGGACCATAGCTGATGATTCCCCCATAGTCAGAAGCTCCACTTTGTGCTAATACCCTGAGTTTGCCTTTTTTGCTGCTGTTTTAAAGCCTCCTCCTGAGATGGCCAAGCTCCCTTGGCCTGAAAGACGTTCTGTTAGTCATTTACAGAACGTGTGTCCTTTTGGTTTTTAGAAAGGCGCTTTATCAATTGAAGTTGTTGTTACTATTATTGTTATTATTATTACTAATATTACAGGGGATATATATTTATTTAATGGGTTTGACAGAAATCAGCAGCTGTGTTAAGACTGACATAAACTACTCTGGGACCACAAATCTATTTTTGTATAGGGTCCTCCTCAGAGATTAGATGTTGAGAATGTATGCATTTATATGCATTCAATTTATTTTAACACATGTTCCATTTCAACTTTTGCACCATAGAAATCTGTATTTATTTGAATACACATAGATGACCTATTCATGTGTAATCAGTATTTTAATGTTCAAGGGAAATTCTGGGCTCCTTTGACCTGCACATTTTGTCATCTTTTCCAACTCTGGCAACACAACGCTGTCTACAGTATGTAATGAAAACAATAAACGCTGTTGAATTGACAAGTATTCCACTGCATTTCCATAGTCAGCGGAACAGGCTCATCCTCTGTTTGTTTGCACTCAAACGCAATGAATATTCTCTCTAATCAACTTCCCATTTGGCATAGGAACATGAATGCATTCAGTCAGCTGACAGAACTGTCAGCCTTGGCAAGAGAACTGTCTAGGGATGTGTCTATTTGTCTCTGGTTCTTGCATGAAGGATTTGGTTGCATATTATTCAGTTGAAGGAATAACCGTGATTTATCTGTCTTGTTTTTTCTTTTTCCATCTCATTAGCAGCAACCTAAATAGTGAAAAGAGGGCTTTCATGCTCATTTAAATTCCCTGTCATGTTTTCAATCATTATATAGTGTATTTTGTCATTTTTATGGTTAACCTCGGTGGCATTGTTAAAAGTATTATCTTGTGAGATGTCAAAGAAAATGCCATTACTTTTCTGTTGAACTAGAAAACATCAGTGAGGCGTTTACGTTCCTTCCAGTTTTTAGATTCTTGTTTCTGCGGAACAAGCAATTCTGTCCCCTAGGTAGGGTGAAATGGCAACAAAGCGACTTTGAAGATCCAACAATGATTTTTCAAATGCTTTCTTCTCATAATTGCTCCCTTCAGAATGGGACGGGTCTTCGACTCTAAAAGCCGGCTAACGTGGCCTTTGATCTGACCCAGTCTTGCAAACCACTGTGATTTCTCCAGTTAGAAGACATTGCTACACTTTACTTGTACCTCACTTTCATAATTTCCTGTCTTGTTTGTCGAGGCAGAATTGAATGCTGCTCATCAAAGAAGCACATATTAGTATTAAAATGCTTGTGTTGTAAAATGTTTGTTTCCTTTTGGCTATTTGAAAATGAAATGCTCACATTAAATAGTGGTAGCTAAGTGTTGTAGGTTATTTGAAATTGTTGTATATTTTATGAAATGTCATAGGCTTTTCTTAATTATGCTTTTTAAATATTGTTTTCCACTAGCACTTTGGGATTTCTTCTAATGTAAAGTGCGTTACAAATAAAATGTATTATTATTATTACTTATAATATGGACACGTCGTTAACCGGTCTCTATATTTAAATATTTGATTTAACTTTTGGCAGTCAGCAACATGCAAATGTGAGAATAGGCATCAGATTTATGAAGACATGTTTGGCAAATGAGTGAATAAACATCTCTCAAATGTATTAGGTGTTTATGATGTCCGACTAATCCACTTCACTTGACTAATTGTCTTTAATCATTCATTAGTAAAGAATTGTGAAAATGTCCATTCTGTTTTCATGTGGGAAGTACATCTGGTAAAGCCAGTGTCTGTCGCTGTGTTTACCCAGTATTTGGAAAGATGCAAAGATGCTATAACTACCTCTTGTAGGAATTTGCCATGACATGAATGAATGCAGCCATTCATACTGGAGCAGGCTTCATTCTGGTGATAACAGGAGCTCATATTCCAATAACATGAACAAACACCACTGGGCCAGGACAGTTAACTTTGGCTGGCTGGCTGGCTGCTTTACTCCTCACAATGCCAATTTTGCAATTACATTGCTGTACTTATGAATTCATAATGGCTCACATGCAACTGTTTAGCAGTTTTGTTTTTATCATAACTTAGGGTGAACCTTTTTGTGCTTGGAAAAATATGTTCTGCTCCCCTGAAAAGAAGTTGTTTTGAACTACAAGGACAGCTGGTTTGAAAAGGCTGTGTTAAAGACTTGTGTATTTGTAAGTAAACTCTTTTCTGCAGAGCCACAGAATAGAAAATGAGTCTGCCAACATTATCAAGTTGTTCTAATTAAACTGTTCTATTCAGTTGGTGAGCATTCTGCAACTTCTACCTTTTACCACCTTAGTTTGAAACCAAAACAGCAAGGCAGGGTAATTGAAACCGGGGGGTATGCAGGCATCTCTCTCACTTGAGTGATCCCCTGCATTCTTACAGTTTTGTCTCAACAAGCTGGGGTGGAGATTCATGTCTTTGTGAGACCATCTTAATCTCTCAGGCTGAAGTTTGATGTTGTATCAATCTGGAACCCCTCAATTCAAAAGTCTATACTTTGCTCACTATTTGTATTTTTTCTCAAACCCTCTCCACAATTACTGTGCTCACAATCACTTCTGTTTAATGTTCTAATTTTTCATATAATTTTTTACTGCCATTCCCTCTATATTCATGTTTGAGATTTATTTATAAGTGAAGCAGTGTTCTGAAGTGAAAGTGTGAGTCAGATAATCAAAGCAAAATGCTGTGTGGGCGGTAAAGATTCCTCCTATCAATTATCAGACGTGACTGCCCTGCTCTCAATGCCTTGGTATACTTACCACGGACTGTGTGTGTGCCGTAAATATTATAACGTGCACACCTCCAAACATTTATGGAAGGCCACCGGGATCAAAACGTGTTGACCTGTCATGTTAACACGTTTTGAGCGCTAACACGACAAAACATGTCACGTTAACATGTTTCTGCCAATAAGAGACCTTGAATTGAGACATAGGCTACGTAGTCATGAAGATAATTACATCATCAACGCAGCACCTACGTTTCACTTAAATTATTCATGATCTGGTGAGGTACTCCTTTTTGGAGAGGTGCAAGGGTAACAGTCTCCTTAACCAAGTATGCAAAAATATCTACATGCATCTTTTGTTTAAAGCTCATATTTGTTAAGCTCGGTTTTGAGTTGTTGCAGCCCTGCCCTCCTCACAACATCTTCAGATCCTCATTCAACAGCGGTCAAGCTTTTCCCTAAATGCAGAAACCTTATGTGACGAGAAGACATGGCAGTCGTTGGCGTGCAGAGATGTTTTCACTGTTAATCCGGTCAAATAGCCTATATCAGACAGGCAGGACAGTAATTGGCAGAAGACCGGCATAATAATGCCCAGTTACGCACGTCCCTGGCCAGTGGCCAAGATAAAGATTCAAGCTGCTGTATGGCAGGGTGCGTCTTTTCTCGTGGCCTAATAAGATAATTTGATTTCTCATCTCATTTTGCCTATATAATTATAATATTTACAACAATGTGTTTATGTGTGAATAATTTCTCTGGAGAGACATTGCTCAGAATGTTTTAAAATGAATACAAATATGGATTTTACATTTGAAATGTACACACCTTATGTTATGTAAGTCTATATACATAAAGTTTTAACACGTACAAAATGTACCTGTTAACGCGTAATAACATGGTAACGCAAGTCCATACGTTTTGATCCCGATGGTTGATGATTTGATGTGGGTGCCAGGAGTACAGTGAGACAGTCCTGATGAAATGTAATCCACCTTGTGGGTGAAAATTGTCAGTCTTATGGATCGGTGCACTATATTATCTTTATGTTGTGACGATAAACAGGTTTTGGTTATTCTGTCAATCATATCTCACGTAATCGAAAATAATATACATTAGCCTAGAGAAAGAGATTGTATTTGATATTAGAAAGAGCTCCAGCTTGCTCAGACTGAACACCACCAATGGTGCCCTACTCTGTAATACCAAAAAGCAAATTAAGTGTTTAAGCCAAAAAAAAAAGTATGTCTTGCTTTTCTTAATGATATTGCACTCTGTCTAACTCAGCTTTGGGCTTGTAATGACTAGAGCTATAGTCTTGCTGTGAACCATCTCTGAGAGGCTGCCCTGCTGTGCTTTTGAAACTTGTGCAATGTGCTCTCCGCATGGCCTCTTTTTACTGCCAGAAAAGTAGTGTATGAAGATGGCCATGCTGTTTATATGGATTTATAAAGTCTTCTGTTCGTAACACCCATTCTGACATGTCTGTGACTGTGAATTGGTTTTGATTCTGAGATGACCGTGTCCAGCCATCTCAACAGCAAGAGTAGTTGCAGGATATGATAAATTCTGAGGCCATTGTAATTCCTCACTGTGTGGGAGACTGTATGCCTTTGATATCCAACTTTCTTTGTGTTTCCTGTGGTTTTTTTTCTCTCAATATACGGTACTGTACAAGATAATAGGCCTGTTTGTCCTTTCATCACTATTACAGCAAACTCATGAAAACAAATGACAAATGGCTTTCCTTGAGGTTGTTGCAAATTGCTATTTTGACTTGAAGCAAACATCTGTCATATTTGCTTTTAGAACACAGTAATCTCTTTCCTTAATTTTCAAATTAATAAATATTTGTTGGCTCAGAGAAGTTTCTCTGTCAAACTGCATCCAACTAATTTTATTCAAAGATAGCAGTTGTATTTACTATATATACTTTGCACTGGTTTTCTGTTGATTTTAAGGTTTGGTTTCATTCAAACGGGTAACTTGTGTCTAGCCAGACAGGCATACAGCCTTCTAATATGTGTCCAATATCAGTTTAATTGTGTACTGCAGCATATATCTTACATTTATGAAGAATGCTGCTCCAAAATGAAAGCGGTGGCAGTAAAATGTTATCGTTACTTGTACAGAAGAAACAAATTCTTAAGTAAACACGTCATTTGCTTGTGGTCAGCGTGGGTTCAGTGTAATTCCCATTTAGTTGAAGTGGCCAGGAGTAAAGACAAACCAGCTTTGGTTTAACGTGTATTTAAGTTTTCATGTTTGTATTTGCAGGTGCACTGTTAAAGTACCATTACTTAGACATTCTGTGGCTGTCCGTAAAACCAAAAACATTCCCTTAATAATGAGCCTGGCATGGCAGCCATTATGAGCCTGGGTCTGGTCCCAGTTATGAGGATGGGATTGATGTGCACACTGCTTGGGTCTACCTAACATTTTCACCATCTGTGTTGTTATTAAGCCAACATTAATTGAGGCTTTATTTTTTTTAAAGGTGAAAATCAAGGTTGGTGAGGTTATGTTAACGTTTGTACATCAAATATAGATTCATATATAAAACATGACAGATTTTTTCCTTTTAAATAACATTTAATGCTTAATTGGAATACAGTCAGCAGTGCACCGTGAGAATCAGCTACTGTACCTCAACATGTATCGGGTTTCCCTTTATCTGCTCACCAGAAATTATTATTTTAATACATTTTCAGTTGCCTGATTAGTCACAGAGAAAGGTTCTTCACGTTACTTTGAATTATATTTGGACTCATTCATATAGAATGTGCTCCCGGTTCTTATTGAGTTTATTTCCACAGTGTCCTGTTTGCTTCAGTTCCTGTGTGAAATAATGGAGGGCAAAATGGCATCTGATTTGTGTTCTGTGGAAGAGAAGTAATTAATCTCTGTGGCACTCAGGAAGAATTCATGTGTGAAGTGGCTTGTGTATTATTTGTAGGTGTGACGCAATGAGCTACAGTATCTCACAAAAGTGAGTACACCCCTCACATATTTGCAAATATGTGAGCATATCTTTTCATGTGACAACAATGAAGGAATGACACTTTTCTGCAATGTAAAGTACTGATTTTACAGCTTGTAGAACAGTGTAAATTTGCTGTCCCCACAAAATAACACAACGCACAGCCATTAGTGTCTAAACCGCTGGCAACAAAAGTGAGTACACCCCATGCAGGAGTAATATTTTACAGAATAAGGACGTTAATTGCAATGCAACATTTTTCAAATGATAATCCCGCTGATTTTGCATCGTTAACCGAAGTTTAGTTGTCAATCTTATCAAGAAATGTAGCGATGCATTTATACAGTGCACTTTTGGAGAATGGTAAAACGGTGATTATGCTATATTCTGTCCAACATGATACAAATAACGTTCTATGTGTTAGACTTCCAAAGATTGTGATGAGCTATGGATATAGCTGTGAATGATGAGATTGTGACTGTGAACTACATGGAAATATCATTAAATAGAATAAAGGCTGGCACTCTTCTACCCTTCTACCTCTTCCCTACATGCACACACACACCTTGATTCTTGTTAAACTCTTAACTGGCTCCAGTGGTGCCATGGAACAGTCCAGTACAATTTTAAATGGAAAGTCATGTTTCTTTTAATAAAATACATATTCTTTATCTATGGTTGTTTATGGTTGTTATGTCAGTATTCTATTAAAATCAGTGTGGACTCTGTATGAAGCCCATCTTTTGGGGCTAACACTGTGAGTGCCACTGCTGTAGAGGAGGCTGGAGCCCTGAGCCAATCCAACCACAGCTGTCCCGGTTGTCCTCATGTTAGGTGGATGACATCCTGGGCGAGGAGAGCGACAACGAGAGTGAGGGCCGAGGCAAGGAGAAAGCGAGGGATGAGGTGGAGGAGGAGCTGCGGCCAGGCGCTGGGCAGGGCCATGGGGCCGCACCCGGCCCTCAGACACTGAGCACCGTCCTGGAAGAGAGGAGCCAGATGACAGCCTGCGAGGCCAGCCAGACGCCTAGCGTGTCAAGGTGATAAACTCCCCAACACACACACACACACACACACACACACACACACACACCAGAGGCTCCTGTTGAATAGTTCCTCCTTGGCTTTCTGCCAGCCAATATTGATCTGGAACCCATTTTCCCTAGGCTGGTGTAACCAGACCTAAAATGTAATTTGTGAATAGGGTCTGGCAATACTCCATTAGGAAGTATTAACAGTTGTTTCCTCCTACTGGCCGTTAGGGTTGGGTAGCATTCACATTTGAATCGATGTCGGTGCCGGGCCGAATAAAATGTCTTCGAGCGTTGCTTTGCAAACTGCCTGACTGACTTTTTGAAACAAAGTATTTTAGCAGTATGCCTATATAGTCTATTAACTGTGCCTGCAACTATCGCTTACTACCCCGTTAAATTAACCACTGTAGGACTACAGTAGGCTATCTTACGCAGTGTGTCTTTCAACTACGTTTTCCGAAACAGAAATAGTCTACCGGTTGGCTATGTTAGCAAGGCACATTTTCAATAGTGACAGTAATTGTAGTTGTAGCCTACATAATTAAAGGTAAAGTCAGCTATTGCAAGCTAAATGTGAGATAATACACTTTGTCATAATTCAGCAAATATTTCCTCACATTTGGCCATCTTTCTGTTTTCTGTGCATGTTGAAAAACATAATCCAATACTTAAATAGTAACATAAATAATGTGACGAACACCGCTCATATCAACAAAGCCGCAGTAAATCTCTGTGTGAGGCGGCGCCGCGGAGGACCTCAGAGCGATACTGTATTTATTTGAGTTCGAAGTTAGTAAGAGTTACTAACCCTGCCTTTAAATCCGAAACAAGGACGTTTAAAATATTGCTGCTATTAACAATGGTGTTTGATCCTACCAGCGGCACAACATTTAACTCCATGCAGGAAAACCCCTGAAACATGTGCAACAATGCAAGATGCTAAAAGAAAAAACTACCCCTTTTAAGACTAGACGACGACACAGTGAACATTGAGCAAATCTATAAATAGGCCTAGATTACTTTTTCTATTGACACGCCTGCAGCCAGCACTGGATAAGTTAAACCTTCCATGAACAATGAAAATAAGTGAGAGTAAAGTACATTGGGAACACTTTCAACTCGCCATTGCAGTGATTGCATGATTGATTTAATTTTGCTCGCATCCCGCTCTTGTCTGGTTCTCTCTGTTCTTGCGCTCTGAGGTTCCAAAATTTGACACAGACTGATTTGACCTTAATTGGTACTCTTTAGTACCGACGTAATTCGGTCGGTACTCTTAAATGTACAGAGTTTGGAACCCAACCCTACTGGGTGTTATTTGTAACTATTGGACAGCGTTTAACTAACTGGCGTTGCTACAACTGTTTTGATCGTATCATCTATCTCTACCACCATTTTGAAACACTTCATCTCACTAACCCACCCTGATTGGTCCACCAGCAGGGTGGCTATGAAAAAGCTAATGTGAACACTAGTTTACTGACAATAATATTAGCTAAATAAATTAAGATTCGGAGCCAGGCTTAATTTTCCCCATAGTTGAACTAAAATCTATTCAATTAAGCTTACATTTCTAGTGATCTCTGCTGTCAAGATTATAATGGTCACTTAACATGACCATTTGAAATATACTCATTATTTGAAGATGTAATGTGCCCCCTGGTTAGTTTCAGCTGGTGTATATTGTATGGTCCATTATCATAGAATGGAAGACAAAAATAAATATATAATATATATATATATTTTTTATTCTTTGTTATTGTAATACCACTTCACATTGCACTGATGCCAGACAGCCTGGTTGGCTGGTTGGTTGCTATGGAGATTTCTCCAAGAGGAGAGCAAGCAGACAGAGAGGTCTGGTCACATAGTGTAAGCGTTCCCTGCCTCCCTCTGGACAACACAGAGTGGTGGTTGGGATACAGACGAGATACAGAGACCCCTGGCACATTGTCTATGGAATCAGTTACAGTAGAGTCTCAGACATTCTCTTTAACCACGGAGAAGGTGAAGCTTTGTGTGCAGAGGCCTCAGCGCTGCTTCGTCTGTTTCCAAAGCCAGTATACTACGTCTATCTGCACAGGCAGTTACTCCAAAGCCACTCCTGCCACTTCCCATCTGCTTCTTTGTGAACTCGTGCCGGACGAACGTCCTTCCTTCCTTCCTGTAAACATGTTGCAACACGTGGGGCATCAGTGAAGAACACGGCTAACCAGGGATATTAGCACCTTGGCAGGTCTTTGTTCTGGCTCGGCACCCATGGCTAGATGCCTGGCTTCTCCCTCCTGTAATTCTTTCCGCGTGGACACATCAGTCTGCGGTCCACTGAGCAGCTGGCACGCCACGTCCTCCGCTGCTAAAAGCAGCCAGATACATGCTGTCGGGGACGTGTGCCTTTATCGCTTCTGACGCCAGCCCATACTGCGATGATATTACTGCGGTCCAAGCAGGCTCAGGTGATATGGAAGCCTCCTGCCCGAGGGGAAATAACATGGCTAAACACAGCATTGAGACACAAACACACAAACATATTACAACAACATGCTGTTTGACGCGCCTGCCTACATTGTCAAATGTCTTAGTGAAATGTCAAATCCTCTAAAAGTCAGCCAGGGGGCTTAAGTGATTACTTTGACAAATACATAAAACTATTTGCAGAAGTTAAATGGCTGCCTCGTGGTTTGACTGACTGCCTTGTGGTTATTGGGATTAGGACATCTATTCACAAACACAAAATACACACAAACTGTTGCCAAGATACAGTGGTGGTTATAATGTGAGGAGAAGCCTAAATGTTAACCTACTGTGTATAGGTAGGGAAAGACACTGAAAGGTTAACTCATCAAATATTCTTATTAGGTTCCATAAACTCTTTTCTCTAGAGATATTGGACTGAGTGATTGGCTCAGCTGTCTTCATATTTCCTTTTATGAGTTTCCATGGGAACCACCTGTGTATGCAGTTAGTAAACTCAGCCGATTACGTCCCTCTCGTCTTTGTCTAAAGGCTAATGGGAAAGAGCCATGGAGACATACTGACCCTGGTCAATCAAACTGCCCTTGGACTACTTATGTCTGCTTGTACACCTTGTCTGGAAGCACATCCACACTGCTGACGGATGCATCTCTGCTCTTTAGATATTGGTATTCAGGGATTTGATAATTTATGATGATAATCTTGCCACGAGACAGATTTTAAATATGAGGGAAGTCAGAGGCTACCAATGGGAAACTGGAGATATGTGAATCTGGCCAGATAAAAGTATTTTATTTATGCTGATGTACCATACTAAGTAGCTTAGTTAAAATCGATTAATATATATTGTTTTCACAGAAATAATGAATGTTTTCTAAACACATTTGAACTCTTCATCATGGATGTCATATTGGTCATACTGTGTGGTCACAATATGTCACCAATTTCTTTTTCAAGTTTCAGACTTAAATGTCACACTTGCCATCTCTGCTTAAGCATGGCTTAAGCATAATGCACTTGTCACTTTGACATTTATACTGTGATCAAGTTTGTGTTCACTCTCTCGTTTAATTGATCCTGTTGTCTCCGACACTAATATGTCAGTGACACTGGCGATGCGTTCTGCTTCAGTTGTCTGGCACTGTCCTGAGACGCATTCAGCTGACCACATCTAACGCACATTTCACTGGCACACATCCACCTAGACGTTATCGATCACCTTTGCCATGCCAAGTTGATGTTGTTGTTGTTGTTGGTAGGTGAGAACCATGGGCTGCCCCAGTTGCGTCAGTGTAGAGAATAACCTGACACCGCAAGGGCGTACAAGCTCCCTCCCTCCCCCCCGGACATTTAGATCAAGTAGAGAATTACAGATTGTTGTCTGCCCCCTCGATACATGTCACTGCACCACATGGGTTTTTACCGCTAGAATGAGCCATTCCTTATCTGTTTAACCTTCGCATTCTAAACGCATTACGTCTCCCATATTGGCGGCTACTGATGGCTCCTGTGACACACACATGCCGTTGTCCTGTCTCTGAAGTTGTGCCGGCTCGGGTGCTGGCCGCTGCTGTTTGAGGTTTAATTTCCCAGCCCAAGTGAAAGAAAGGAAAAAGGGGCGGCACTCCGAGAGTGCGTCATTGCAGCGTCAGAGGGAATAGAGGTGATGCGAAAACCCGCGGGGTTAGATGAGCGGGGGGGCGAGGAGGCAGCGTTCATTCACTAGCCGTTTCACTTTTCCTCTGCGGTCGGTACACAGCGTCTTCTGACCCACGGCGCACACAGCAGAGCGCAGAGAAGCACGTCTCCACAACAGTGTGATGGAGTCAGCTGGACACACCCAGCTGATCAGCCTGCATCTCTTCATCTCTGCTTTTTTATTTACTTTGCTGAAGGATGGTTTACATGTTGTAAAGCAACAGACACATACACTATGCATTCACTTAATAATCGGGCTACCTGATGGCAATTGTCTGTATATACATGTTGGAGTATGCTTTCTTGCTTTTATGCATGCTATTTTTTATAATATGCCATTTCTGTACAAGAAAACATGCTTTCAATTATCTTATTGGCCAGTTGTCACCATCTCCTTTCTAAGGAGAGGAATCAAGTAATACAGTTTTGGTATTCATAATGTACACTGGGCATTTGTGATTTACAGAAAGTCATTGTTTAAATGAATTGTAAACCGGTCAGCAAACATTCTGCAGTACCACAACACCACATTACATCTAACTTATATGCAGAGTCATAGTATTCTTTCACAAGACCCTTGGCACACAGGATGTTTTTTTTTCCATTCGGCGGATGAAGGAAATGCGTTATATTGTGTGTGCAAAGGTGCACACCTCTCCGAGGGGAACAAATGAAGCAGTTTCTTACAAGAGCACTGCCCAACGGAGAGCGACTGCAGTCCCAGGGAAGACTCGTTTATAATAGTCTTACTTTTCAAAAATCTAGCACAGCAAAAACGCAGTTATTAGACACAACCTGCAGTATATTGAAAACTGCAGTTACCGGAGACCATTTGTTTAAGACGAACAATTTTTTATTAATGTGAATAATGAGCTGTTTTTTTAATTGGTCTGTTAGTTTTTAACATAAGGAAAAAATGACACGGCACAAACTTTTTCCACTTGGCGCAGAGACACGTGCTCTATTTTTAGAAACGGGTTGTTATTTACGGTCATTTGTGTCGTGTTGTGTGTGCAAAGGCCTTTGACTTGAACTCGTGTCATTAGTCAACGCAGATAGCTGCCGCTGGCAACATGGCGTAAAGTCACAGCCCCTTTCTGACTTTCCCCACTGTTTGTCAGATATCAAAGAGGTTCCGATGCCTGGGACATTATAAAAAATATATGAATCCAGCAAGAAAGCCCAGCGGAGCCATTGTAAACCATGTTCATTGTTCCCACGTGTGTTCTCTCTCTCTCTCTCTCTCTCTCTCTCTCTCTCTCTCTCTGGCTTTATCTATCTGTCCCTCCTTCCCTCTGGTCTGTAGCTTCCTTGCCTCCTCTCGCTCACTCATTCACTCACACACTCACAGCAGTGACACAAGCCATTCTGTTTAGCTCTGCCCGCATCTAGTGGCAGCCTCCCTGGATTGATTCTGACAGCAGTTAACGCTCGAAGCGAGACGCTTTATTTCCCTCTGCAGCTTAAAGATTAATAGGCCATATTACCCATGGGTGAGCTCCTCTGCTTTCTGCCTATCTTTCACCACTGATATTAACTCTAGGTTTAAATGGGAATGATTTGCCATTTTATCCCTTTGGGTTTATGCAGGGCTTTTGAAGCCTTGAAGAGACTGGAGCATTTACATGGTCTATTTTATTAATTTGATTATGAAGTTGTACTATGTCTTTTTAATTTACGTGCTTTTTATATGCTAACATTTACAGCAGTTCAATTGAGTTTACCTTACATGATTTATCTTTATCTATCTTATCTATCTGCCTAACCAGGCAATTTGTATGTATTTTACTCATACTTTGCAAATAAAATGATTGACAAAGATGCTTTTCTTCCTGAATACATGAAGAAAGAAATATGTATAGATTTTTCAAAGAAATCATCAAGCAATCATCTATCAAGGATTCCATCCCTAACAGCCTTGTAAACAATACAAATACTATTCCCCTAGCTCCAAACAGGAAACAGTCTGTCCTCTTCTAAAATGTCATTAATCTGCCGGTCTCTAGGGCTAATGGTAATTTTCCTGAACATAACTGTGCACCTAGGGATCTTTACATAAGGAGCTACTCTACATTGTAACCAAGACAATAAGTTCATAATTGTAGTTTGTATCAAGAGACCATTATCTTAATGTCAGAAGAAAATGCTTCCAATCTCACCAATTCAGCATTTCAGTATATTTCCATATAAACTGAGAAATCTACTGCCGCTTGATGAAATGTGAATAGTTCGGCTATAGCCCTTGAGTTTGATGAGCACATGCCATGATTTGAACCTCATTATGTTGTTCAGTATTAAATGGTGACCTAAATCTACATTTGCTTGGGTAAGGGAGACTGCAAGAGCTGTGATGGTGTGTAAAACCTCAAGCATGTCTGTTTTCTAAGCCAAGCAGAAGGCTCTTTAGTCCTCTCACTGTTTCTATACAGTTCTTCCGTGTGGATTACAGTACGAGGTGCACACTCGCTGATTATTTAATCACTGGAAGGGGGGAGGGGGGTGTCCACAATAAATTTGCACAGCCCACGGTTGTACATTTTTGAGCAGGCCTTTCTGAATCTCCCTAGTATGGATAATTTCAGAACGGCTGTTTATTGTTATGCGTTCATGAATATCAGCAGCATAATTTCACGCTCGTGGATCGAAGGCCACGTTCTGCTCCACAAAATAAAGAGAGCCGTGGGTGTGTTTTGAGCCAGTTCTGAAGGGGCGAGCTTTCAGGCTTCGTGCTGTTAAAGTCTTTTCCATCCGTGTGCTGTGTCAACTTGTACCACCGTGGGCTAGCCTAGCAGTCCTGATAAAGGTTGCTGTTACGTAACATGTACCAAGTTAATGTGCCACTCAGGGATGTGAACACAGCCACTTTACCTTCACCTGTTGGTGTCAGCAAAGCAAGAAAGCCTTGGGGCCATTTTGGAAATGGCGTCATTCCAAATGTGTCAGTGTGGCATTATTAAGAGCGCAACATCAGAACTGACAGTAAGATCAATAGTAAATCAGCGGTATCCATCATGTGCTTCAGTCAGTATTTGCTGTGTTTGCTGCATTTCCATTATCTGATTACAAAAAAAACTAAAAATACACGGACAATAGTGATTCAAGAGCAAAATATTGATTATATTCACCGTGAACTTTGTCTCTTTCAGTACATAGGCACACTCTTGAGATTTGAGTTTTTCCACATCTTGATTTAATGGGCAGGGCTCTATGCTGTAATGTTCCTTCTTAGTCTGTCTCTTTCTCCTTCCTCTCTCTTTTCATTTGTAGACTCCACGCAAGCTAGTGGTCATTGTGGTCAGATGCACCTGGAATTATTGTGTGCAGTCTGCTCACCGCAGAAAAGCTTGCCATTGCATTTAACAGAGTTCTGGTGAATTCTATATCGGGACAATGGGAGTGGGCGACACAATTGGCTTTTGGTCCATGTGTTCACCTCTCCAGATGGAGCCTGTATTTGGCTGCACTTGAGACAACACAGCAAGTTGGTGCCTCTGGCAGGTTTTACTCTCTCTAACCGCCTCTTTGCATCCTTATCTTGGACTATTCACATAATCACAGAGGCTCATTCAATTATATACAGAATACGTTGCTTAGTTGTTAGTAGCAGATTAGGTTTGCTGTCTTGTATTGATTTGATGACATGATGTTACAGCTGTGTAGTTTGTCTGTAGGGCTGTTTTTAACATCCAAGATAGAAAACTGAATTTGAGTCTCTAAAGTTATTTTTTTGTAACTGACTTTTATGAGTTGTTGCACAGAACTTCATTCTTTGGACTGTCAGCGTCCATAACGATAACCCCTTGTCCAAAAAGCTCCCTAATTATTTATTGGAGAATGATAGAGAGATAATTGTAGATATATAATTATATATATATATATATACATATATATATATATATATGACAGAGAATTAGATGGGAAGAGCGAGAGAGAATATGAAATAATTCTTTTGGCTGGACAGAGTGGACATTTCACCGCAGCCTTTGGCTTCAGTATAGTCACTTGCTGTGTGTCCAGCTGGCTATTCTAGACATCTAGCCATCACTGTCACTCAATACTGTCTCAGAGCTTCCTGTGTAAAAGCCGTTACAGAACAGCAGTGCAGTACTTCTGAAGTGGGAAACAGAACCAAAATATTGTTTAAAAAAAAGGTTTGAAAGTACCTAAAGTAGGTTATGGGTAGCGGTAATATTATAATAGTAAATATTGCTTTTGCTATAGTTAGAATTTATGCAAAACATTTCTTCCTGGCTCCATAAACATAGCAATTGCATATGTATTATAATATGAGACTGCAAGATAATGTACACATTGGCATTGGCTTGCATGGGTACATAATGCAGTGAGCATTATGTACCCATAAGTGTACCCATATATATATATAACAATATTATCGCGATATCTACACAGATCAGCCATAACATCATGACCACCTGCCTAATAATGTGTAGGTCCCCCTTTTGCCGACAAAACAGCCAAACAGACGTGACCCATCGAGGCATGGACTCCACTAGACCTGTGTGCTGTGGTATCTGGCACCAAGACTTTAGCAGCAGATCCTTTAAGTCCTCTAAGTTGCGATGTGGGGCCTTAATGGATAGGACATGTTTATCCAGCACATCCCACAGATGCTCGATGGGATTGAGATCTGGGGTATTTGGAGGCCAAGTCAACACCTTGAACTCGTTGTTCCTCAAACCATTCCTGAGCCATTTGTGCTTTGTGGCAGAGTGCATTATCCTGCTGAAAGAGGCCAATGCCATCAGGGAATACCGTTTACATGAAAGGGTGTACATGGTCTGCAACAATGCTATCAGTTCAATTAACATTCAACTTTTGTGTGTTTTGTTGTGTGAGGTATCAAATCTTTTTATTTGTAATCTGTAGTAGCAGCAGCAAGATATGGCATGGTGTGAAATCCTTGCTGGGATTTCAGCTTTGTGACTCAGTACTATGACTCAATGTTTATGTTTTCCATAGACAGGGAATCTGATGGCTAGACTAGGTTAAGTTAACCATATCAGTTGCTTTTAATAACAACTGCTTTAGGATTGGAATGTTGTGTTGATGGTGGTGAGGTTTGGCAAAGGGGCTGCACATGTGCTTGATAGCTCAGGTCAGGCCATGCTTGTTACCAACGAAGGAGTAGCTTCTCAAGTTTCTCCAATAATGTGGTGCCCTGGATAACCCCCGACCTAAGGGAATACGCCCCCAGCAAAGTCTGGTGTGGGAAGGACGCTATGTTCCCGCCAGGTGCCTCAAACAGTGGAGAAACCCCAGGTGTGACATATCAGTCAATCAATCAGCAACCCGGACTGGGAACAAAAGAAACCAGGAACAGACGATCAGAAGAGAGCAAGCGGGGAGTGACCTTGGAACGTCGACTATCCCCCCGGATTACGGAATTACTGGCTGAACACCAAAAGGAGCGGCGTTACTCTAAAATCAAACCCATTAAGCATACCTCTCGCCTCTGGGTTTTATTCTTCAATACACAAACAAGTAACTGTGGAGCTAGCTTTGTCTTTTAGAAACGGTAGAAACAAAAACCTCTGCGGAGTTTTAACAACAATTATATGTATTTTCAGCACGATATCAATATACATTTTTTTTTATTATCACGGTTATCGTCTATACCGGTATATCGCATACCCCTAATATCAGAATGTGGTGAATTAGATTAGCCGTCTAACACTTTTGCTTTTGTGTTCCTTTTTTTGAGAAGGGTCTAGCTGCAGAAGGGCACTGTGGGGCAGGGGCACTGTCAGGCATGTGGGTGGGGCAGGGGCACTCTCAGGCCTGTGGGCGGGGCTTGGGAATTGTTGCGCTGAAATGAGTTTAATTATTTTACAAAGCAAGTAGTAGAAGCAGAAAGTAGAGTGCACTTGGACTATATGATGTAAATAATTTGAAACTATTGAATCTTGTTATTTAATTAACAAACGCATCAACTTGTAAAAGCAGTAATACGTTTTTGAGTTGAAAATAGTGTCTCGAGTTGAGTCTCATATGAACAATTAAG
>JAODUK010060456.1:0-17793 GCA_027564635.1 Typhlichthys eigenmanni
GCAACATCTTCGATATGATATTGCGCAACGTGATATTGCGATAACGATACTGAATCGATATATTGTGCACCCCTAGCTGGATTGCAGGGATCAATATGCAACTGAAGGGGGACCGGATCCCTCAGCTTGCTTCCCAACAACGGTCCAGTCTGGTGAGCGAATCGTTCTCCAGTGTGATTGGTCCTGCGTCTGCAGTGGAACGTTTCCACCTCCCACACCTCAGTGTGAGTGGTAGTGACTACTTGCCTAAAGCTCACAGCCACTGACATTACACTGACTGAAATAGTAATGTAAATCAATCTGAAGAAATACAACACTTGTAGCAGATATGATTAATATAGTAGTAACAAGGTCTTGTTTTGTACCTAAATGTGTACAATTGTGTAGTGAGTGACCTAATGTCACTTCTTCTAATAATCCACTGAAGGGTGTTACTCAAAGCTTGTGAATGACCTGCTTGTTTCATGATCGAATTTGCAAAGTTCAGACTGCTGAAAAAATATGACAGATGATTAAACTGGAAAAGTTACATTTAAAATCACATGTAACATGTACAATGATTCAGACAGCCCACTGCTGGCCAGCCATCATCCATCATTTATTCACATCTGAACGGCCCAGGCCACTCAATACACTCCTGTGGATGCAGGGCCAGGCAGGTGCTGTTACTACACAATGGACCAAAACTCCAAGCCAACCTATTTGCAGAGCACAAAGCTGGAGGACTGGCCCTCATAACAGTGTGAGTCCATATTGAATTTGCCATTGTCTGGGCTACCTGTCTGTCTGCATTTTTTAACTATACACCATGTCCACTAACTGGCATTATTCTTTCCATGATTCCATTAAGAATTAGACTAAACGTTCTCCTAAACAGTAATTACTGGGATAACCTGACCCTAATGCATTTACGTTGCATGAGGGGCTTGAGTGTCTCCAGAAATACGCTTCCCAGCATGCTTTTAAAAAAAAAAAAAAAAAACTTGCTATTGTTTCATAAGCCTGGGGTTTGTTTCCACTTGAAAGCTTAGATGTGCTCCTTTCACATGCTTAACTAGGTCTGCGTTGTGTTCTGAGAGAACCAGGCCCTACTGTAAACACAGTGCTCGCATTACTGCACCAGACTATAAGAGTGTTCTTCCTGTGTGCATTGAACCTCACTGCGCTAATGGCTTCACAGAGCTGACACGTCGGCCACGACTATAATTACTCATTTATGCTTGATTACCACATGCCACATAAAACCGTCCCTAGAATAGATTCAGTTGCGTGTAGTTGAGTGTATAGAGCACCCTAGGATTATAATACTGTCTGTACATACTGTCAACCCTCTCGACAAGCAAAGCGTCTCAGGCCTTCATCTTCCCCCTGCAGATTCCCTACTGTGCCAAATACTGGGTGTATCCAACAGCTGAGTGGCAGCTATTCACCAAGCCCTGTTTCCAAGGCAATAGCCACCTTTACTTGCAGACAAACCCCTCCTCCCCACAGCCCACCCACTCATTCAGCAGATTCAATGTAGTAATCAACAGGACCACCAACACATCCACCATAGCGTTTTCTCACTGGCACAATGGATTGTAATCTCAGGCCAGTATAAGAATTGGTCTGGTGCACCATTAAGAAGAGCCCTCGCTGACTTCTGAGGTCTAAGGTTTTCCACAAGCATGGAAAGGAAATGCCACCGCTATTACTTATGATAGAATAATCAGATAAGTGAAATCTCCGTTATGTTCATATCTATTCAGATGAAGTTATGTCTTCCCAGCCTGTGTATTACTATTGTGAGTACTGCAGCGTGCCATGTGCCTGGCACCGTGCCATCTGACTGTGCCAGGCTGCATGCCAACGCCTACACACCCCTGAGGGCACTCAGCCATGCACTGCCTGAAGTGACAGTGAGGGAGGGTCCTGACTTACCTCACCCTGCTAGCCCTCTTGAGCCAGCCTGCAGAGATCTGGCTCCCCCCCCCCCACCCCCCTTAATGGGGAGCCTCATAAATCACTAACAAGAACTGAGGCTTTTGCAAACAACAATGTTCACGGCTAAGTGGTCCATTGGAACAGGTTACGTGCAAAAGCCTGGTTCTCTAAGTAGCATAAGCCAGACACTGAACAAAATAAAATAAATAAACTATACACAAGAATCACATATACCTGCATTAGAATATTCAGACTTCTGGAATAACCTGTGTGGTTAATGTATAGGCGAGTGTAGACGTTGCCGTTTCGGATGATATAAGGAAAAACAAATGTGCCACTTTCTTAGCCGTAGATTCAGTTTGACTTCGCTGAGTAACAACTGAATGGACCAATCAGCGTCATACTGATAGCTACGGTGTGATTTACGTGAGGCAACCTGTAGTGTCCTACTCTGTTTGCCGTCTGTCTCAGAGGGAGACGGACATAAGTGCCACCAGAGTGTCATCTCAACTCTGTGTCTAGCCAGCACAGATGTCTGTGTTGTCTTTCTCCCCACAGACTGTGTGAGTGAGTGTTGAGTGACAATTTGTTAAAACATGCAGCATGTAAGTTACCTTCCCGACACGGAACTCCCATAGGACATACTGGGAGGGATGCCTATTTGCATGTGTTGTACCAGCTGAGCTCACATTGGTCTGACAGAGTGCTGCGCATACACACACGCACACACGCACACACACACACAGACAGACACAGATACATGATTTCCTTCAGTGTATTTATGGCCTTAAGAAAGGTAAACAAAAGGTGTTGGTGGTGGGGGGGGTTACAGATAGATTACAGGAAGTAAGGCAACGGGAGAAAGAGAGAGTACAGAGAGGTTGAATTGCTTTTGGCTGACAGCAGATCAGCCTTCTTGACATGATGGTCCAAAATAAACACAAGTTATTCTGTGTTTTTTTAATTAATCTACTTCACTAAGACGTCTTCCTCCTCACGATGGCCTGCTTGGCTGCTGTGCGATAACTCATGGCCGTGTGTGCTCTGTGCCTTGCCTGCGCTCCCATACATGCCTCAGCCCTTCCATGTGCACCAGCATAACCCTCCCTCGGACAGGCTTGAGGACTCTGTGGTGCTTGTCTGTGGGCCACAGACCACAGCACATCAATCACCCGGGAATGAACAGCCCTGGGGCTGGATATGTCTGGGATCATGTCTCAGAAAAGGAGTCAAAAAAACACTATAAGGGAGCTAAAATTAAAATGACAGAAAACTACTTTTCCAGCCAGCGTAAAAGATTCTGAAAATAGTTTCAGACAAATATGTATAAAATAACTACTATTTGCTATATTTGTGGTTAAAATAGCTACAGTATTTAAAAGGACTGTTGTAGGATTGTTACTAGGAATATTCTGCATTGTTATAGACATTTATGACATTTAGTGTGCCTCTCAATTAGATTACATTTATTTGACAAATTAAAGGTATAGTCAGCTATTGGAAACTAATTCTATACACTTTTTGTCAAATTCACCAAATATCTCCTCGCATTTCACTAGTTTACCGCTCTCTGTTTGTTCTGAAAAAAGAATCTGGTACTTCTACACAGCCCTGGCTGAAACATTTGGCTTCGCAATGCGTTTCAATGTGTGGGGCAGAGAGTTTGTTTTGAATTAAGCTCAAAGATAACAAGCATTCTCGAGAATGACTAACCATGCCTTTAATGAAGTCATTTTACTCATTTTAGGTAAGTGTTGGCTAGGGTTGAAAAAATATCAAATGTGCTACACTTATGGTTAGAGGAAAATCAAGTTTTCTCCAGTATGTCTCTCCAACTAGTTCTTGTTGGACCTTGAAGAACATGTGTGCACATATTTTCAGGCCCTCCCCTGGACTGAGACATTAGTTCTGGCACTGTCCAACAACCAATGGTTCACAGGCAGGCAGCAAGTCCCTGAGCAGAGGATAACATTCCCGTTTAATCTGACCACATGAATCCCATCTACTCAATGTGCTTACTGTATAGAGACGGAAACAGAGACACATTCTTCTGGAGAAACATTTAAATCAAACAAGACTTCAGCCCATGAGAACTGCACTGCAGTCATATACTTCAGCATTGATGCTAGAGTTAAAAAGAAACATCCAAGAATTATAGATGCAGTGGTTCATGCAGTTCATGCATTTTGTAAACAACTTGTACTAGTGTGTAGTGTTAGGCAAAGCCATGCCACAGATACAATATACTAGTATACAGCTAGCTACATACATGTATACACTGTACAGTAATGGAAAAACTCTAAATTTTTCTCTCTCACACAAACATCTGGCTGGTTTGAGTTCAGTCCTGACCCGCCACAGATCCTTACAAGTGACTTGACCCCTAGGAGAGTGCAACATTCCCTGGCCCATGGCTATTCACACGGGCAGCAACAAGATCCTGCCAAGAGACACTTGCAGTCTTCCATCTCTCCTGTCGCTTTGCAGCCAGGGAATAACTTGTCAGAGAGACAAAGAAGCCTGTTCTAGCCAGCAGCTGTGGGAAACCTTCCCGCTTATTTTTCAGTCGAGTTCTATACAGTCTGAAATCTCCTGGGATGACACATTGCGCCATCCCAGGAGAAGTGTTTTGCAAAAAGTGAAAAGCCTGATACATTTAGTTGCGGTCAACTGAATTCTTCAAAAAAGAAAGTACATTTTTCATAGTGCATGCATTTTCATATCACCGAACAGGAAAACATCTGGATAGTCTAATTCTGTGGGAATTTAAAATGTGGACACAGGGTGAGAATGAATCTGTTGGAGGACTATTGCTTGACCTGTTGTCACTGGTAAAGTTTATATTGTACACAGAATGTCCGCGTCTTTCTCCCCTACTGCCTCCGACTTGGATCCGCAAGGGTTTTCCTTTATGTGTCAGCCTTACCACTGAGATTGAAAACCAACAACCATGGCTCAGCTTGGGAACAGATGTCTTCAGCACAATGTTGCCTTTCAGATCACAGACAACTGAATATCAGAAGCCTATACAAAAAGTTTGGACATATCATGTCTTACTCTTACCTAGAAATACCTAGAAATCTCAAGTCATAATAGTTTCAAATGTTAATTTTCAGAAGCATCTTTTTAAACATCTCTGTTTATATAATCTGACTCATATTGTGTACATACCCCAGGGAATGGATTTCTAGTGCAGCCAGGCTGTCAGTCAAGTTAGAGGGCTAAACAGTGGGAGTGATGGAGTCAGAGCCAGGGTTTATCTGGGAATTTGCTTGGGATTTGTATCGGTGTGGCTGGTGGATGTGTGTGGCCACATTCACCCATATGGTTGAAAGCTTGAAGAGGACACAAAAGCAGGACTAAGACTCCTGCGGTGGTCAATGGAACAGTATACTGACTGGACCTCACTACACCAAAGGAAGAAAGGTATTAGCATGATTAGAAAGTAGACAAATCTTTTTACTTTTAGTTCATTTCACTTTCATTTTAGTTCATTTTAGTGCAACACACAGTAACATGGAGGAGTCACTCTCCTCAACCATCGACCTCAAATCAAATGCAAAATGATCTGCCAATCAAATTTTAACAATATTTCAAACAACGATGTACAACAGTAGATATAGCCAGCTGCGGTTTTCTTACAAGGGCAAGTGGGGCATAGCCCTACCGTATAAAGAACTGCAAATTATACTGCAATAACTGTATATAAATTATGTATATTATATTGTAAAATTATAATATAAATATATAATCTTAAATATTATCTCTTAATATAACACCTACTTTCATAAATGACACAACATTTATGTTACAATAACACTTTTAGTTGATGTAGTTCTAGCTTCTGCTCTGCTGCTTGTACAGGTACGGTGATGTAATCAGAGGGGATTTTTCCGTTTTACAGTGTGTATGTGGATGTGTAAGCGCATGCGCTTGTGAAGGCCACACAAATTTGATGGTTATGGGGATTAAAAATATTTTCCCCACTCACAGCATTATCTCATATTTCTAATTTGATTGGGCATGTTCTGTTACCACCACCGGTTTATTTTTAGCCATATGGGCATGCAATTTCAGCGCAAGTATTAGCTCCTGGATGTAGATAAATAATCAATATACAATCGTGACATGTTAAAATGTAATTACTTGAAGTCATAGGCTACACACAGCCTACACCGAAATATAACTGAAACTTTTTAATTTTATGATTTTGTTCTCCTGCTTTTAGCCTGAACTAGCCGATTTCATTTACACTAATTATTTTATTTAGCCCCACTATTAAAATGAAGATTAATACGCCACTGGATCTGGAACTGGAGCACATAACAAGTTCTTATAATACAGTACAGGAGATGGAAAGTTAAGGGAGAGTTCATAAGCACTGAGATTAATTTAGTCGCAGAGCAGTGTACAATTTCAACAGCACTTTCCAGCACTTTCCCCATTCTGGCCTTCCTGCTGCTGACAGTATTTTTTCTTTTGGCAGTTTAAGCGGAATGCAGCTCACAGAGAGACAATGAATGGGAACAGTGCCAGAGAACACCATGGGACCTTAAATTGTGTGAATGCGGTGAAACCTTTTGCAATTCCCATTGAGTAAACTTTCCCTTTGATATAGTTATAGGAAACAAACGTTTCCTGTTTTCACTATCTAGAATATAATCATCACCAACTATGTAGGACAATTGATGGGAATCTGAGACTGTCCTGACTGTAACTAGGATCAACAAAGTGTCATACTGTCACCTCACCTTAAACCTACACAGTAGCAGAATTTGGGTCAACTGCCTTGCCCGAAGACCTAAACCCCGGGGTAGACGGGATCATCTCTACCAGACCTTGTACTGTAAGAAGACAGTTACAGATATTGACTAAACATCAACGTGGTCCCATGCATAATGCAGTGGTGCCAACTCCAGTCCCCCATCACAGTTGGGGGGGGCTACACGATTAGACCACCACCAGCCCATATGGAAAGGGCACTTTGCATATTTCTGCAAGAGAAAGACTGACAGGCCAAAGAAAGGCCAGGATATGAGATACCTCAGCTGTCAGAGCAGGTTTATATTAACACAGGGTGGTCCAACATGAATCCAAAGCTAAATTACATTGGATATTGGGGGAATGAGACTACAGACTGGAACATAAACACTAGCCAGCAAAGGCCAGAGTTGTACGATTGGGCCTCGACAATGTTTCATTGTGGGAAGGAAGACAATGAAGCCCACAGACATGGTGATTCTGGCAGCCTCATTCTGGGCATTTCACCAGGCTGCATTGGCGAACGGGTACGACTAAGACTTCGGGTCGCAGTCAGCCAATCCTACATTACATTACAACACTGACATTTTAGTGAAGTAGCTGAATTCCCTCTGGGAAAATCGCTCACATACACAGCAACAACGTCCGGCACTGGTGGGGCTGAGATGGGAGTCTTCCCGGCATTTTTGTGGGCTAAACATGCAGCTTGGCTCTCACTAGAAAGACATACCAGACATGTGAAGCATTCAGCTCTTTCCTGTCTGAAGGCTTGGTGAGATGGAACTTGCAGAAACAACAGACCACAATAAAAAAGTGTAGACAGCTTCCATATGGCTTTTTATCACACCCAAGCATGCTCATCATAGGATTATTAATATTTAAAGCTGACTCACTGTATGTGAGGATTACCCATCTGAATCTTGAAACTCCCTTAGGTTGAAGGCACAGACTAAACAGGAGAATCTGATGGCCATTTACATAACCCACTCATATATCATGTGAGAGCTGTGACGTACATAGTTCACCCTGAGAAATGCTCAGAGAGGTGTTGGTTCCCCTCACTTCCCTTTGTACTTCCCCCAGGTGTTTCCTGTAGTCAGCACCATGCCCTTGACGTCATAATCTCTCCTCCACTATACCTCACCCAACGCCATCAATCCCGAGACCAGGATGTTGATCGCAGAATGAGGTTGTTTCCTGAACATTCTGGTATTGGGATTGATGATTTTACAATCAATGCAAAATAATATCAAACTCTCAATTGACACAACTGGGATCAAATATGGCACGACACTCAATGTGCAAAAAGCTATGACATCAGTGTAGAAATACTGTGAGAAAAATAGTTTCACATTTCAAAAAGCGAGCAACAAAGTAGATATTTAGTAATGTTTCATCAATACATTATGCTGATGACATTTTAGGCTACGTACATTCTGAATTAGCTGATGTGTTATCAGCACAGAATTTAAGGAAAGTAATGTTGCTGGTATTATTACTATTATACTAAATAATTGTCACCTGTAGGTCTATGATGCACAGGATATACTTTTGACTCAGTCCAATGGGCTGGGCTGAGTTGTCTATCGCAGTGAGGGAGTCATCGCAACCGTCTCCTTGGGCCATTGCCCCTTTGCCTGATTTAATATTTCAACAGGCTGACGCATTTCCTAATGCTTCCCTAGGTCCGGTCCTGGCTGAAGCTACAACCAGGACATCCACCCCCGCACTGGAGGGAAATGGAAAGGAGAGAGTGTAAGGAACAGAGAGAGCGACTAAATTAAAAACAGATGCTCATGTTGGGTACACGTGTGATTCAGCAATTCTCAACTGAGTAACCAGATTCGAATGTTAATGCAGTCAAACACTGGACACTGAGAAAACCCACTCTCTTTCTGTCTGTACTTTCTCTATGCTTTATTAGAATAATAATTTATCTTGTATTTGGCACTAATACTTTAAATTCTTAAGGTTTACACAAAGAAATGTTAGAATGCTTTATGGTTGAAATCATGTACAGGAATTGGAAAAGCAGTTTCTGGTGGAAAGATGATGGGAAACTGTCACATCTTTACCACAGTTAAGCCTGGACTTCTGGAAGACAAGTTCCATGACACAGCAAAAACTGTAACTCAACATTCTCTTGTCGAGCCATCCAGCTGTGAAGTCCAACCACATCAAACTGAGCTGTTTGGAGCTGTTCCTTAGACTTCACCCATCAAACGAGCAACTTAAATAAATCCAGAATTGAGTTCAACAGTCAGAGTGGTTCTGTATTGTTGAGTGGGTACAGCAGAATGCAAGCTAGCGCCTCTAATGTCTGTGGGTTGGCTGGCTGATGACTCATAAACTGTAAAGTCATATGTGGATGTAGAATCCAGTTATTGTGCCTTACACTGAAGGAGGATATTTCAGATTCTCCAGTCAGTAGAGTTCCTCCATAACATCAACTCTCCTCCATCACAATATACTGCACAGCTGACCAATGAGTTGCACAGCACATTGGGGAATTATGTGCCCATACACGGTATATTAGGGATATTCCAATTAATGTTTTTTCTTACATATAAAGCATGCCTGCAATAAATTGCATGAGGACAGATTGCTATAAATGAGAAAACCTCACGTGTCTTTATTTGATTTCAAAAGCTTGAAACTACAAAATATTTTTAGGTCATGCACTTGAGCAGGAGATGAAGCAAGCAATTTAAAAGAGCTTGCAGCAACTGATTTGATGTCA
Source organism: Typhlichthys eigenmanni (assembly GCA_027564635.1). Taxonomy (NCBI): domain Eukaryota; kingdom Metazoa; phylum Chordata; class Actinopteri; order Percopsiformes; family Amblyopsidae; genus Typhlichthys; species Typhlichthys eigenmanni. Next base: position 9,425 of record JAODUK010060456.1, read on the forward strand.
AATAAAAAAAATAAAGACTGCTCTGAATACAGAGGAATATGAACAAACAGCATTGCTGGCTGTTCCCATAATACCGACCTTCCCGTAGTAAATCTAAAATCTCTGTACCTTGTGGATAATCCACCAGGGACATTAGTCAGACTATTTCTATGAACTCAGAATTATAGACCATTTGACAAGGCATAACCAGCAGCCCACCACAGAGTCAGGTTGCATCTGAGGCTTAACTCCCATATTATGGGTCAGAGAGGGTTGGAGGTGTACAGATAATAAGTCAAATACAAAGAATCCTGCAGCCTGTCATTAGGCTTTATCGTGGTACTTGTGCATTCATACTAAGCCAGGTATTTTACCATTATTTTACCATAAGACAGCACGGTAAAATAACGTTTCTAGACAGTGCATTATACAGTAGTACGTCGCCCACTGTCATGACGCCATGGCTAAACACATGGTGGTTGTGCTTTTAGATTCAATTGGATCCCTTCTGATATCAAGAGGAAAGTGGATTTGCTGTCCTCCAAAACAATATGGGACATCTCCACTCAATGAAGATCAGATCCAATCTCCAAATCAAAATCCAATCTTCTGGGAAAAACTAAATGCTGATATTCAGTTTGGTTTCATTCAACCGTGCTGCACTATGTGGATTCAGAAACTCCATTCAATGTGTTCTTTAATGTGCTTTATCTCATTCAGCCGCCTACAGTACGTGTTAGTTTGCCTCCATGCTCACATTAGTCATCATTAGTTTAGATCATTGCGAGTTATGGGTTGAATTCTAAAGCCAGAATAATACCACCCATCTGTCCTTTAAGGCTAAGAATTACCATTTTACTGATGCAACATGTTGAAATATCACTGAAAGAGCTGCACTCAAGACTGAGCAGAAGAGCAGACGTTTGGGTTAGATAATCATCACACTTAATAAACTGTACACACAAGTCGCGCGGGTGTCTGGGGACTGGGTAGCAGGTGGTTTGTCTGATGGCATAAATCCCAGGTCTTTGTCACCTCTCAGGATGCCCAGTAGAAGTAAATTAACACGCTGCTCAGATCGCAGGAACCTGCTCTGTACAGCCATTTGTGGGTCCAGTGTGTGAAATGTCTTGCTATTCATCAAAATGAACTAAGAGGGATGTGCCAGGACTCATGCAGGGAGTCCCCTCCAACACAAAAGCCTAGGGGATGACATCATCGCAGTGTCTCAGACCATATTAAAAGGGTTTGGTCCCCAGCACTGACCGAATTAGCAATCAACTGAATTGATCAATTAATACACATAGGCTAATACAGCTTTGACTTGGTTATTTTTAAATTGGCATGTTCAGAAATATTGTAATATTCTGCAAATCGATGATACTTTCGTATCAAAAACAGGGACATTTTATTTTTATTTTATTTCTGTCCTAATTTGTGAAAAAAATGTAATTGTTTTCAGAGCTCTTGATGAACTATACGGCTTGAGCAATGAGCCTGTCCATTTAGTCTCATAAAAAAATATATATATATTTCTCTCCTATGTTTTAATGGTACCAATGGTCATGTTGAGGATGTTCACGTTTAGCACATTTTGTCCGCCCTATAGAGAGCCCAAGTCACTTCCGCGTTATGGGTACTTTAGTTTGGAAAAAAATATGTATGGTATTCAACAGGGAGAATACAATTGTTTTTAGATCACGTTTGATTTCTGACACGAAGTACACATATGATGTGTGTCTTCTTGGGAATATGTTTACTGCATGGAAAAAAAAGAAGTTTATTTTCTCTCTGAGAGACAATGGGGTGCCCTTAACAAATTACAGCATTTAGTTTATCCACAGATTGGTGTTAAATCTCCACCCTGCAAGCCTCACCAATATGTGACACCAATTGGATGTTTATTCTTCCAGGTGTGACATCTTTCTTCTTGGGGATAGAGCATGGGAATATAGGCTAATCCATGATTTAGATACACTGCCATAAAACTGCACAATGCTGATTTAATCTGAATCGCTTTCATTACCTGGAGTAGTCATCTGAAAACATTGAGAGGATGGGTGAAATAGCTACACTACTGCCTACTGAGCTCTCACTGAATCAGAATGTGACAAGCAATAAAATATCAACCGAAAAGAGATTTTTTTCTACAGAGGTAATGTAATTGCTCACAGTCTAATAGCTAGAAATAGCACAAACAATTAATATTCAATAAATCAATGATGTGTGAATTGTTACTACACTGAATGATAATAGCCATTTCTGGATTGTAACAGTTTTTCTGAAACTTCTGCTCAAACCCAGTCCTTCCCAAGTCCTTCCCTTCTCTTGATTGGCATTTGGTAATGCCAATCAAGTGCATTACCAAAGGAAAGGGAATATTCAGATCAAAGGAAGAAAAAAATCTATCAATAATGACAATGGAATGATATGAATGGATATGAATGGAATGAGGCCCCCAAACCCCACAATTGCTTTATGGTGTTTTGCTTGCACTATTGAGGAGGACTTGTAGGCAACTGAAACAGACTGAAGACATAAGGAGGTCAGCATGAAATAGAGCATAAGCAACAGAGCCACGCTACATAAATCCCTTCCAGCGCCATGCAGCTGGAGGTAGCGACCTTCCGGGAGAGGAATAGATACCAAAACCCTGAAAAACAAACACAAAACCTCAACACAAGCTCAGCTGTACGACCTGTCAGGAACACAAAAGCAGATAAACATCATGGCTGCAGTTCATCACAGCACAATGCCTTGGGAAGGACATACAGTAATGCTGTTGTGTAACATTTTAGCGAGGGTCAGAAACAAAATCAGACCCCATGCCAAAACTAGGGTGGCCCACTGGCAGGGCCTCATTCTGCTGTGTAATGCAACACAATATACAGCATTTGAGGGCTTTTGCTGGCATTAAGTTAAAGAATGTTACACATCCTTACTGCAAAGCACAGTATACTGATGGATACATTATCCAGAAGGCCGTGCTCTCTCTCACAGGCCTATATGTTCCGCCACATGCCGTGCATTCCCTAAGGGCAGGCATCTCCTGGAATGTGCCATGCTCCCCTTTTCGTGCGACACTGGGTCACACATCCGCCCAGCCATTCTCTCACACACAGCCATGTATTCCCCTTCCGTCCTGGCTGCTCTCTGCCACGGAAGGCTCCCCATGATGAGTCAATGACAAGGCCTATCAGAATGAAGGCAGCTTGACACTGTCGCCCTGCCCCCAGCTGTGCATGGTCTGACATGAAGGATCCTTAGGGCTCTCTGCCCTGAGCCATTCAGTCTCAATGAAAAGACTCTGTTTCCCAGCGGAAGCTGGTTCCTCTTTGGACAATATATATATTCTGCCAATGGAGTTACTTAGTACACCAGGACAGAAAATCAGACAGTCAAAGTCCCTTTGAATAGCCGAGGGGTGGATGAATGGTCTATCCTTCTTTAGTATCCGTAGTACAAAAAACATTGAATAGGTGTTTGGCAAATCTTAGTGTGCTAAAGGGTGTTATAAAACCTTGAGATGGCCTGGCCAACAATGTATTTTGGACACACTTCAGCTATACTATCTTCACGTTGCTAACCTCATAAATAAAAAGATCAGCTCACGTTTCTATCCCCTCTGCGAGATAACTGACAGCGTCTAACATTATGCAAGTGAGACCTCAAATTAGCTTGTTGGTGAGGAGGAGCGAGCTCAAGCGTAGCACGCTGCCAGTGTTGTGCTGTAACAAACACAAACACATGCGTTCCTGTGGCCGTGTAATCATTACCATGCGCTTTCTCAAAACAGATGTGGAGAGCGTCATGGTTGCAATATCGCATCTGTCTCCTTGTATCCATAGAGACTAAACACAAAATACACACCAGTGAGAATAGCTGGGAGCAGAGGCTGAACTAGTTCCCCTCTGAAATGGTCAGTTCATTCAACGTGTTATATGTCTGGTGACTGGTCTATACATAAATGAAAACCTGAAGGCTCTGCAATGGAAGAATGGCTGCAATAAAATCATCTGTTTTCTCTGAGTTTATAGCCTTGGCCTGAAGATTTGTGAGCTTATAACAAGCAATGAAACATGCAAGGAAAAAACATATGAAGAGAAATCATGCAGAATTGACTTCCTGCATGATGTTAAACATGTGGGAAGTGGTGGCATTCGATAATCAAATGTGGAAGGGTTTGATATTCCTCTTTTCTAGACCTCTTCCTTCTAGAGATCCACCTCCAGGGTTTGTTATACACACACACACACACACACGCACACACACACACACAGGCAGGCACGCACACATAGATTTCAGCTCCAATAAGGAGCCAATTGAATGTTCTATTAAAAGTTGGAGGCTTCAGCAGGTAAGGATGTACGTTTGCATTGTGTCTACTAGAGCTCTAGAAACCAGCCTTTCACAAATGTCAATGTTTTCGGGGATGACTGACATACAAGGCATGCTACCAACAGCTTTGTATGAAACATAAGGACAACTCTCCCCGAATTAATTCCTCCTGCCAGTAAGATAATGTCGCTCTCTGACTAAATATTACATATAAAGAGACACATTTTCATTCCACAGTAAGCAGATATGAGATGGTTATGAACTGTCCGAATGAGACACATCAAGAAACCCCCGTTTTGATGACCATGGAGGTGGATCACACCCATTTTATCTAGCATACAAACATGGTCGTATCACTGCCTTTCTCCTGTGCATATGGCAGTTATTAAGGCGCTGCTGCAAAGTCTGGAAGTCTTTGATTTGGAGCAGAGATTCAATCTCTGAGAAAGCAGTGGACAACGCAACACACACACACGGAAGAGGAACCAAGCCATGGCTTTAACAGGCCGCAGGTCTCAGACACCCCACACTGCTTGAAAGGCTCGGGGATCCTCAGAAGCAGGGGTGGGATGCGGGTGGGGACTGGAGGCGTGAGGAAGGAGGGGGAACTAAAACCAGGTCCGGGGAAGTAAATGTGGAATTCCTGTGTTATTTATCTAACCTTTGGTGCTATGTGTGAGCAGCAGTCAGAGCACTTGACTGAATGGTTAGTGACATTGTTTGAAGTGAGCACGTCGGTAGCACGAGAGCAGTTCATTAAAAAGGGAAGTACACTCCTGGTTGTGAGGGGTTCCTGTCAGAACTGTTAGAGTAAATAGCAAATGCATTTCACCAATGACCTTTAATACTGAGCTCTTACAGGTTGAAACACAACCCATTTCACATAAGCACAATCAGTTATCAGTTCATGCCTGGTTATTTTCAGAAATCACTGCAGCATTTGAGAAAAGCAAATTATCTAAAGTCCTGTCAAATAAATATAGTCAAGTTAATATGTTTTGAGTTAATCTGGCTCTTCAATAATGCAGGGCGTTCCATTATGTTTAGTTTGCTGAATGCTCTCCTTTATATGAAATTCCATGAATATAAAGTATTTCTATTTTTTGGGGAAGCTCGTTGTCTAGTCAGGCACATAGTCATAATCCATGTGAGTGCAACACACAGCCTATGTGCTCATCCTCAGGCACAAGTTGAGGATGCTATGTAAAATGTTACATGTGTGCCAACCGGGCTAGTTCGCTTAACGTTATTTATATGATTATTATTATTATTAATCGAGACAAACGTATACAATTGCCCTTAATGATATTCTCTATGCATGACTTCGAAGCGCAAATCGCAGTCTTGTCGTTGCGTTCTAATAGCCCAGATGTACACCATCGTAAATAAGAAACCTACCGTACATGCGGATGCGGATGGAGGGTCCAGTCTGGCATTGTGATTTCGGCTATTGTGCAACAGTTCAACAAGCAATAACACGAAAATGGTCTTACCTAAAGTGGGGTGAATCTTTAACACATTCTTCAAAATCCACCGTCATCTTGGGCTAGATTTAGTTTCAGTCTTAAAATACAGATTTCATTTTCCTAGGTTTAAAACAAAATCAGATTCAAGTATCCGACAGTGCAGTCCACTCTCCCCGCTCCTCAGAATGGGCTCACTCAATAGTAGGCTACTAGGATGGGTAACCTCAGTACTGACTACGAGTGCGCTAGAGACCGCTGCATGAGAATGAGCAGGCTGGTGACGTCACGGGCCACCTCGTTTGAATGAAGAGTCATCAGCTAAACAAGACTCACAAGTGGTCATCTGACCAATATAATATCATATGGAAAATCCGAAAAATACAATCTCCTACCTATGGTCGATAGATGGTTTGCAGATGTATCTGTGAATTATCTTGATCTTCTGTTCCTCCTTTTTCTTATTTATAACAATGTCATTGTTCATGTTTGGATTAATACAAAATTGTTATTTCATTATGTTTTAGGTCAAATAGACACACTAAATTAAAGGTGATTGACAAATTTAACAAAATTAGAGATTAAGATTCCAATCTGATGGAGCAATATCAGAGTATCCTAGGCAATCTGTACAGCATTGCTCAGTCCCTCTTACAAGTTCCGCTAACATCTCAGAACATGTGGCCCATATGGCCTATATGGCCCAAAGCTCTACTGAGCAATATGATTAATTAAATAATATTCAGAATTTTCTTTATCATATTATGCATCAGTGTTTCACTGCCTATAAGAGACAATCTAGTTAGTATAAAAAGCTTGTTTGGGATGGGCAGGGTATTGCTAAGTCAACATCATTAGCGAACTCATTCACTAGCTGTTACCTTGCTCAATGGAGCTATTAAATTAGGTTATTTCAAGAGCATGCCTAAAATAGAAAATATTATGAATGCACAGGAAGTGAAAAGCCTCCATGGGCTCTTGCTGTTGGGTTTTATAGAGCACCATTGTTCTCTCGCTTATCCCTTTGGTTTAAAAGAGCGTGGCCCTAGCCGGCCAACGGAGATGATCTCATCCTCTTATAAGATCTCAACAGCATGTAGCCTATACCACCAGTCATTAGCAGAGAAAGATGATCAACCATTCTGTGCACAGATGCATAGTGTGTGTGAGTGAATTCCAGAATGCCTCTCTATATTAATGCTACTGGAGCTAACCAGTGAATATCACGAACAGCTTGCCATGCAAAGTGTTTGTAAAAAAAAGTTTAGCATAAAAAACAGGACTGTCAACGTTTAAGCATATAATATAATTGCAGTGCTGGTAAAAGTGCTGTTAGAATTTAATTGATGTCACTAGACATCCTACAATCCCATTGGTTCTCCTGTCCCTTACATGTTCTCTTTCAGCAGCCAAAAGTAGACCAAAATCAAAATCAATTTCTCTGCCTCTTATCTCTTATGTCTCTTCCATGGTCTCTCTTCTTCTGTTCTGCACTTTTCTCTCTCTCTCTCTCTCTCTCTCTCTCTCTCTCTCTCTCTCTCTCTCTCTCTCTCTCTCTCTCTCATATCCCTGACATGAAAGCAATGTTTTTTTTGTGAAGTTGATGAGTCAGCAGTTGGCTGATATTAAAGTGAATACTGGTAGAACTTCAGTGAAAATTGGAGCAGGAAAGGAATCTAGTCTGTGCTAACTGTCCGTTACGTGAGCACTATCAGACTTCTGGAATGTATCTTTCAATAGATATGTTCTGTACTTACCACTACATAAATCAATAGGCCCTATAGGCTAATCCTCCATTTTGAACATTTGGGTTTTTGTTTGAACTTTGCATTGACCTCCCCTCAATATTATATGGTGCATATATGGTTTACTATGATAACAGTAACACACCTACAGCAGGGGTTCCTAAACTTTTTAGTGCCAAGACCAACCTAGAGAGGACAAATCTATTTTAGAGACCCACCAAACACCAACCCATTTTAGCTAATGCTATAACTGTGTGTAAGCACTAAATATTTTTAAGCATGGCGCTCCACGCAGCTAAATAGGATTTAATTCCATCAGGAACATAGGCTATAGTAGACAATGAGTGGATAAACAAGATAGTAAAGTGCGGAAGCCATTCATTCAATGGCCGCTTGCAATTTTCGCAACCCAATTACTCCCACTCAGTGACCTATAGTATCTTCCCCTGCATTTCTGATAACTGCTTGGAATAAGCAGAGGCATGGCTATCATAAAGTCTATCACCTTTCGTTGTCAAAAAGCGCCTTCTAAAGGCAGAGGTACGTAAGCACTGCCGCAGCAGTCACATGGTGATACGTATTGGTGATACCTATGTGTAGCGTAGCTCTCCAGGTCCAGGACAGTGACCTACTTTTACTCCCCCATATCGGTTGTGGCACAGAGCTGGGCGCAGCTATATCAACTACAGCATGTAGCATTATACTATTTGACTGCTGCAAGTGCAAGGCATTAGAAACCACAAAGCAAAGTGCAGTTGCCATGCATGCAGGGGCGCGGGAAGGTGGGTGCTGAGGGCGCTGCAGCACCCCCAACTTTTGACTGGCTGGAACTGTAGTGCAAAGT
>JAODUK010060467.1:0-24076 GCA_027564635.1 Typhlichthys eigenmanni
GTCCTCAATAGAACTCTATGGGAGAAGTACCAGAGACATTATATAGAGGAGACAGACCACTTAGAGAGTCATCAATATAACATAATGCTTGCTCTTGCTCTATATAAGCCAAGAGCACGTCTAAAGTTCTGGGTCACTTCTAAAACTAAATAAAACACATATTTTAGCTCACCTGACACTCTGCAGCGTCTGGAGCCTCTTCTGGTTCCTCTCCAAGTCCTGCTTCTTCTTCTCTATCTTGGCCTCCAGGCTGCTCTCGTCTGAGGCCACATTATTCAGCAGGTCCTTGGTCCGTTCACTGTTCTCCTGGATGCACAAGAAGAAACAACATAGTTGATGCACACGTGATTACACATTTATTTTAGCCTGGCACCTTATTACGCCAAGTTAATAAGACAGTGAGTCTTAAGAAAACAAAATATATAACTGTATTTATAAAGGGGATGGGTCTGCATTAACCATAACTGTATTTATAAAGGGGATGAGTCTACATTAACCATAACTGTATTTATAAAGGGGATGGGTCTACATTAACCATAACTGTATTTATAAAGGGGATGGGTCTGCATTAACCATAACTGTATTTATAAAGGGGATGAGTCTACATTAACCATAACTGTATTTATAAAGGGGATGGGTCTGCATTAACCATAACTGTATTTATAAAGGGGATGGGCCTGCATTAACCATAACTGTATTTATAAAGGGGATGGGTCTGCATTAACCATAACTGTATTGTCCTGAGGAGGGATACACACCAGGACCTCTTTGATGGCTGCTCTCAGGACCTTCTCCGTCTCATTGATCTCCAGCGGTCTAGCGATGGCTGCTGTTCTCATTTCCTGACAGAAATAATCAATATCACAGTTATCAAGACAACAAGTTTCATGTGTAATGCTCACCCTCAGGTCCACCTCTGTGTGTGTGTGCGTGTGTGTGTGTGTGTGTGTGTTTCAGCAGAAGTCCCATGTCTAATGCTCACCCTCAGGTCCACCTCTCTGCCCAGCAGGTCGTACAGTGATGCTCCCTTGGCTGTGATCTCTGATGCCAGCTGGCGAGCTGCTTTAAGGTCAGCTACCTGTGACACACACACACTAATCTGTAAACATCTGGTCTTGTGTATACACATTATACATTATAGTACGGTAGTAATATTGTATCTTCTGCAAGACTCATGTCATATCACGCTAGGTAGAAATTATTGACGTAATAAACGTAGAATAATTTTAAATCTAAAATCTATTTCACAGTAATACAAGAGAAAATCAACAAGAACAACACATTTATGTTATGTCATTTATTAATAAATTAAATAATTAATCCATCCATCCATCCAAATTAATTCTATGGACGTGTTAAAATGCCATTTTACCCGTGAGCCCAGGTCAAATTTGAACTTGTTACTGTCCTCCTCTGCTCTGTCCCCTCCCGCCATCTCCTTGGTCTTCATGGCGCTGTACAGCACCGTGGTGATCTTCAGCAACTCCTTCACGGCATAACCGTCAGCCTGGTAGAGCCGCTTGGTGTTCAGCTTGATGTGAGCCTTGGTGGCCTGGAGGGAGCCCAGCACAGCAGCACAAGACCAGGCTCAGATGAACGTCAGACAAGTGCTAAAGTGCCAAATGTATCCTTTGAGATATGTGCACACTGGCACCGAACAAATTAGGGTTTTAATTCTAACTGAAAACTAAACCTGTGTAGTCTGTATGATGTGCTCCAAAACACACACATACACACACACACACACGCACGCAGACACACATGCGCGCAGACACACACGCGCACACAGGCACACGCAGGCGCTTCGAATGATTCTGGTGAGCAATCCAGGCTCAGATACAAGTACTCTGTGTTGGAGCAATGAAGCCTGCTGTTGACAGAGACTACCAGCATTAATAACCTCACCATGAATTGGGCCACAGCTTTGATGAAGAATATTCTGTCTGACTCTGTGTCAACATCGTGGGGAATGTCCATCTGTGGGTCGTAACTGAGATAACATATTGGAAAGAGTGAAAGGGGTGGGGGGGGGGAAACATATTGAGCAGAACTTATTTATTTATCAATTAGAATATTATTTATTCTATTATTTATCAAGTAATTTGCATACCTCTTTACAAGCCATGTCAGTATTTCTGCTACTAGAGAGAAGTTTGGTGTTCTGAAGTTCTCCACAGATATCAAACGAGGATAGCCCAAGGCTCTCATCATTTCTGTGAAATCTACCAAAAGGACAGGGACATTTAACCTGTTGCTTCATAACAAATACCGTTGAAGGACGCTTCTCTCATAATAACTAATATACATGAATTGTTGCTGAAATTAAATGATAGAGCAACTTACTTCGTAAGTCTCTGAAGGACATGATCAAAGAACATTCAACAGCTCCTATTACCGCAAAGTAAACATACAAAGACATATGGCTTAACAACAATGAAAGCTACAGTATATACCTGTAGGTATCGTACCGTACTAGCACAAACGGTGCCTACTTTTACAGTACCGTAGCTCACGCAGTTACAGTACTTGGTGTAGTTGGAAAATATATACAATTTGCAACGCATATAAATAACCTATTCGGTCGTACATTGTCCGATAATAACGGAAACAATTGCTATTACCTTGTTTTGCTGAATTGTATTTTCACGTTAGCTTGCTGAAAGCCTCTGGCCAACTTCTACGGCGGCTTAATCGAGACAAACAGAACGAATTGTTATAGCTGCTGTTGAGTTTCTATGGTAACTGTAACGCCTCTCACCTCATTTGGCAATCCCAAGAAAAAAAACTCTCACAATAATAAGAGTAATCGTAGTTCATGAAATAATCATGCAACGCTTTTGCCCCTGTACGTGCACTTTATTACACCGTAAATAGTACGCTATTGAATGAACTGTACGGTACACTGGTTTTGGCACACGTTCACGAAAGAACTTCGGCTTTCTCCGCCAACCATCGTTGATCACGTGACATTTGAACTTCCGCCGCCACGCTCTGGACATTAGCGACACAAGAGTAACCTCAAGAGTTAGACCATTTTAACCATATAGATCATACACATAACATACATTTACTGTTGATTTAAACGCATAGCGATACATGGTGTCGGGGCTTATAAAGCAAGAGGCCTTCATGTGAATCATCGGTTTCACGACGCTGATAGGTTGCTGGGTGACGGCCAACACACTTACATACACTTGTACCGTAAAGTAGGCTTTAGTCATTAACCTGACACAGAAAGCATGAGGACCTGAGAGACTGCAGGAGAGTGTAAAGTGATTAGTAACTAGCCTAAGTAGACATACATATATATATTTGATCTTTTGCATGAAATAAATGCCCTCAACTCAACTCAACTATATGTTGTGATACTGCGCTTCGATATCAGCTGTCATCAATACTGGCAGGATTATTTTCTAACGGGAAACTATGGAGTTTTTACCAGTTCTTGAGCCCCTGGACACGCCAAAAGAGGGAATATGGTAAGGACCCACCTTAACGATTGGTACACAAGTGTAAAACCACATTTTGAGGATTGAAATGTTAATAGTTGGCTAAATGTTTGAAAGGGTATAACTATGTTAGGGGTTGATGACATGCTGCTGTCATTATTCTAAAATAGGGTTGTTTTCTTATGATTTACTGATGAATGACCTATTCCACCATTTACTAATGTACTTATTTTACCTTTATATCACCAGACAGGTCAGTTAAAAACAAATTCTTATTTACAATGATGGCCTGGACATACACGTTTTAAGTCGCTTCAGGAAACGGCTTGCTGTAAATATTGATAGTTGTGTCGTCATCCACACAGGTATTCCTTGGTACCAGAAGGTGATGGTCCAGGTGTTGGTGTTGGCCACACCTCTACCTACATCTCTGCTGAAGGTGGAGGCAAAGGAAAGCTCCTCATTGTTGGGGGAGCCAATCCAGATGGCAGCTTCTCTCAATCTCACGCCATAAATCTAGGTAGAGACACACAGCTACTGTCAGTTCATAGTGAAGCAATTAAAAATAGATTATAGAGATGGACTGTCTTCTTTGTATGTATGTAATTGGTCTTGTCTGCCACTAGAGGTCACACTAGAGCATCTCAGACAACACACACACAGGGGAGCTTGGATGACAACACACAGAAGGAGTGTGATGTCACACTGCTCAGGACACCGTTATTCCAGTATATCTTTACATAAAACACAGTTGCTTGCTACTATATTAATGTGTAAAATCATATAATCATATATAGACCGTATAATGTAGACCCATTCCCAGACATGTCATGACATATCTGGCTCTCGTTCTGTTCTTTTACATAACATGTACAGCGTTTAGCAGACGCTTTTATCCAAAGTGACTTAACAACCAGTACATGTGTCAGTTGACCTATCCCAAGCCCCGCCCCTTGGGATAGGTCAACTATCCCAAGGGGCAAACCTAGTTATTGTAACTAGGCAGGACAAAACAGCATAGAAGGCTATTACAGGACAATAGACAGGGGGTTCCGTCAGATAAAAAAAAAAAGCTCAACTGTTATTGGAGGACAGGTGAAAATGGGCGGGGCTTAGGATCGGCCAATAGTGGAAGAGATCACGCAGCAGTTGTCGTACCCGGCCAACATTCCGTTAGGTGTTCTGACACCTGTTCCTGTGTATCCCCTCTTGACCCGGTCAGACCAGCACACATGGGCCAGCCCACAGTGGCAGGGCCTGGAGCCACGCTACGAACACTGTAGCTTCCTCCCCGAGAGCTGCCCCCGGAGCCTGTGGGTGTTTGGAGGGGCGCAGCAGACTGGGAATCTCAACTGTGTCCAGAGCATACGACTGACGGGTACATCTCAGCTGCACCTGTTGTGCATATGTCATTCAATAAACCACAACAATGAAATATGAATAATAACTGCACACCAGTTGTGCACGTGTCACTCAATAAACTACAACAATACATTATTATTCATTATTATATGTATTATTATTAACAGTTAATCAGTTAATGTTACCACACTTGCGGACATCTTTTACAGGCAGGTTGAATGTACTTCATGTGCCTTCTTATGTGTACGCTTTCACTGCATCCATGTGTATGCTTGTCTAGAGAGTGGAGCCCGCTGGAAGAATGTACCGGCCAATGGGAAACCGCCCAGTCCCAGAACGTACCACACCAACGCGGCCTGCGTAGGAAACAGGCTATACGTCTTCTCCGGCGGGAAAGAGGGAGCACAGCCGGTGTCCGACCCCGCGTTGCACGTCTTTGACGCGGGTCAGTAATGTACTTTAAACGCCCGCTGACAAGCTCCCGGGTCTATCTTCTTAACCTTGTTTATAGCAGGTAAAATCACTTAAAGGTATAGTCAGCGAGTGTGTTGTTGAGAATGTGGTACCTCTAAATAATTTAAAGGTTTTGTTAGGTTAAAGGTTTGTAAGATAATACACTTTTCAGCTAATATCTCCTTGAGGTCTTGCTAGCTGCTCGTCCTGTGAGTGTGCTGAGAAAATAATCTGGTGTTTCTGCACAGCCCTCTGGCTCTGTAAATGGGAGCACAAACAAAGCCGTACTGACCGCACCACACAACACCTTCCCAGCCTTGGCAATGCACGTCTAATGTGTGTGTGTGTGCGGGGGGGGGGGCAAAGTTTCTGGGGGAGCAGCATTTCGCACTGAAGGGAGAGGTGTTTCTGTTTTGATCAAGTTCAAATATCATTAAGCTTTCTCCAGCATACTGGGGCAAATATATAAATATAATATATATATATATATATATATATTATTTATATATATAAGTATTTATATTTGAATGGCGAAACGCCACATTTTAATGCCTTGAATAAATAAAATCAAAACACGACCAGAGCCATGAATATAATGAGTTACGCCAACGGATGTTCGCAATTGTCAATGGTCACATAGTTCACAGAGAGGCTAAACCTATGGCAAAATAGTTCCAGAAAGTGCTTGGTGGGCAATTTGAATATATATACACAGATACAGTATATAACTTAATTTTTTGGTAATTAGTAGTCAATAAATGCACCGGTTCTACATTTACAATAGAATTTCTAGTGTACTTTGAACTATTTTGAGGCACCGTTGCATTAAAAAACAGTCCATTGGAGTGAACGGAGATGATGCAACTTTCTCTTTACATGGCTCTGCTATAAACCAACATGTTGAATTTATGTATTATACCTTTAACTGTATCTGCAGAGGCTTCCACTTGGTCCCAACCAGAAACCCAAGGACAGCCTCCTCCATCCAGGCATGGCCACGTCATAGTGTCCGTGGGCTTGAAGATCTACATTCACGGAGGCATGGCCGGAGAGCAGCTCCATAGCGACCTGTACTCTCTAGACACCAGTAAGCCTGAGCCCGTGTGTGTATCCATGCTGTGCTATCTGCTACCCTTGATCGTCTCTTATCTGAAGGAGCTTCTACAGGATTGGTAATGTCATTAACTGCCTCCCCCTCTCCTCCCCCGGACTAGTGGGAAATATTCAAGAGGGATACCTAGGCCATCGGAGCCTGGAATGTAAACAAGCAACACACTGACATCTGTACAGCTATACAGTGATCTAGTATACAGGGCAGCAGTGGGTAGAGTGGTTAGTGTGGTAACAGGTGATATATCAGAAAGAAAAGTTGCTGGTTTGAACCCCACTGCCTCCTGGATGAGGTGTCCCTGAGCAAGACACCTAACCATAAGTGATTCCGGAGGCCAGGCTCCTTGCATGGCCATCACCGTTAATGTTTGTGTGAATGTGATGCGATCCTGTACAGAAATTTAAATGGCTGGTTGTGTGTGTGTGTGTGTGTGTATATATATATATATATATATATATATATATATAGTTTAACACCTTCCTGCTTTACCTGCTGTGTCAAGGTAGCATGACATGGGACTCGGTGGAGGCCAAGGGAGACATACCTCCGGGGATTGCAGCCCACTCGGCTGTGTCGCTAGGCAACAGCATCTATATTTTCGGAGGACTGACCGCAGATGGAGCCTGCAACTCCATGTACAGGTTCCACACGGGTCAGTAATGTTTTCCACAGCGCTGCAGGACCCGGCTTTACCTCACATGCTGGGCGTTCAGTGACGGCCGTGTTTGCAGTACATGGTGAATCTGAAGCTCAGGGCTTGTTGTGCATTCATCTTCTCCAGACCCTATTGTGTATGAAGGGTTTAGTTCAAACCTAGTTACGCTGATGTAACCACCAGAGCTAATGCTACGGTTACGCGTTTGTTATGAAAGTTCTCATATAGCGCCGTAAACGTCAAGAGTTAAAAAAAAATCTGTTTATGCTCTTCTTTTCAGTGGAGAGGCAATGGAGCCTGATTAAATTTGATGGGGACGTGCCGCCCAACCGCTTGGACCACTCCATGTGTCTATTACCTTGGAAACGGCAGGGCGAGGGAAACGGAGAGGGCCCTGCTACGAGCGCAGCTAGCTTAGACACAGTACAGCTCGCCTTTGTATTCGGAGGAATGGACACAGGGGGCATGTTATTTAATGACTGTGTTGTGACGGTGCTTCAGTGATTTGTTGTGTCTGTAGGTTTTAATAAAAACATGTTCTACAATGTAATTGGTTGTCATATAAAGATAGTATGATGTAGGCAGTCTCTTAATCTATAATTTGACAGTTTACCAGACCTAAGCATTGGTGCACGTGTCTATAAACCTTTACTCAACTTATTTATTAAAGCTGTTAACATTTAATGGACAGTCATGCACAGCAAGTGGTCACAATGTTGTCTGATTGTAAATCATTTGAAAATAAATCACATTTTGTATCAAACATTTATTTACTTTCCAGCAGAAAGTTAGTTCCTACAGTGACCAGATTCAATAAATAAACTTGTGAACATGTTCCCACAGTAGTCCCCTCCCCATAGATGACTGCCCCGCCCAACTAAACCCTTTATGGACTGCCTAAGAACAGCAGTAGCAAAGCCGCGAATCCGGGCCGACAAATATATCTCCGCCGTGCGGCGAAGAGGACATCCTGCGCACACTGAAACCCACGTCGTAAAGTGTCCTTCCAAAAAGATTCAACACGTCACCGCTGACCTCCTTGAACCACTCCTCTCAAACAGAGTCCAGACCAGTCTCATTATGTACATCTAGGTGCCACACGTTGGCCTCCACCTGCCTTACAACTCATCCTTCTCCTCGTGCTCGCCGTCGCCACCTTCTGGCGGCGGGCCGCCGGCGCCGGCGTAGAGCTTGCTCACGATGGGCTGCACCACCTCCTCCAGCTCCTTCTTCTTGGCCTGGAAGTCCTCGAGGTCGGCGTCCTGGTGGGACTCCATCCATTCGATCTTCTCCTCCACGGCCTTCTCGATCACCTCCTTGTCGTCGTCCGACAGCTTGCCGCCCAGCTTCTCCTTGTCACCGATCTGGTTCTTCAGGGAGTAGGCGTAGCTCTCCAGCTCGTTGCGGGCGTCGATTCGCTCCTTCAGCTTCTTGTCCTCGTCGGCGAAGCGTTCGGCGTCGTTCACCATGCGCTCGATGTCCTCCGGCGTCAGGCGGTTCTGGTCGTTGGTGATGGTGATCTTGTTTTTGTTGCCCGTGCCCTTGTCTTCCGCGGTCACGCGCAAGATGCCGTTGACGTCGATCTCGAAGGTGACTTCTATCTGGGGCACGCCGCGGGGCGCGGGGGGGATGCCCGTCAGGTCGAAGGTGCCCAGCAGGTGGTTGTCTTTGGTCAGGGGACGCTCGCCTGGAGAGGGAGGGGGTGGTTTATTAATCAGATACAAAAGCACATAATGTAGTTTGCCACAAGTGGCGAAATATGATTTTCTGCCACTAGATGTCACAATAATGCATCAGTATCTAAAAAAAAATGCTTTGTGGGCCCCACACACACACACACACTAGGTCTTCACTCTTCCCTCTGAGACCCAACCCAGATCCAACTTTTGAGTGTTTGACTCGGATCTGGGTTGGGTCTGACAAAGTTACGATTCCTGGGTAAAAATCCGATAATTCATTAATAAAATGTTTACATTATTATATGTAGCTTAATATATAAAAGCAATTACAAAATGTTGAAACCAAAGAAAGAGCAGCATTGTAAGGTTCTGTTTATTCACTCGGTACTCAGCGGGTCTTTTGGATCTGAACTTTAAATAAAAAACTTTTTTTTTTTAAACCATGGTACTTTTTGGGTACCATGGATTTGTTTGTTTGGTCGGGTGTTTCAGAACAGATCTCAATTTATGGGTTTTAAAATCATGCAAATCTGGTTGGGTGAACAATTATTTGTTAATTTCAGAGTGTGACATCATTCTCTACTCAGGATGCCATTACTCCACTGCAGCTTAATATAAAATAGCTTTGTGCAGCTATATTAATGTACATCAGAGAGCAGCTCCATGGAGACAAACAATAATTGAAGTTGCCAGTCAATATACGGACCACATCCACCACGTCCAGGAGCTCTTACCCTCGTAAACTTTGATGGTGACGGTGGGCTGGTTGTCGGAGGCGGTGGAGAAGATCTGAGACTTCTTGGTGGGCACCACGGTGTTCCTGGGGATCAGCTTGGTCATCACGCCCCCCACGGTCTCAATGCCCAGGGTCAGGGGGCACACGTCGAGCAGAACTAGGTCGCCTGGGAGACGGGAACATCGTTTGAGTAACCACAACTTGCAGGCACCGGGTCAACGTTTCGTCAATGATCAGCATCATCTAGGTAGGACGGACGGTGTCTTACCAGTATCCTCTTCCCCGGACAGCACACCAGCCTGGACGGCAGCTCCGTAGGCAACAGCCTCGTCTGGGTTGATACCCCTGGAAGGCTCCTTGCCGTTGAAGAACTCCTTCACCAGCTGCTGGATCTTGGGTATGCGGGTGGAACCGCCGACCAGCACGATCTCGTCGATGTCAGACTTCTTCAGGTCGGCGTCCTCCAGCACCCTCTGCACTGGCTTCATGGTAGACCGGAACAGGTCCTGGAACAAGACACACAGATGATGGTTCACCATCTGACTCAACCTCCAAGCAAACGCAAGGATCAGTTAGCCTTGCTTTTTAGAAGCTCGCCGACCACTCACCATGTTGAGCTCCTCAAACTTGGCACGGGTGAGCGTCTCAGAGAAGTCCTCTCCCTCGAAGAACGACTCGATCTCGATGCGGGCCTGGTGCTGGGCCGACAGCGCCCTCTTGGCCTTCTCCACCTCGCGGCGCAGCTTCTGCACGGCGCGCTTGTCCTTGCGCACGTCCTTGCCCGTCTTCTTCTTGTACAGCTTGATGAAGTGCTCCATCACGCGCTGGTCGAAGTCCTCACCTCCCAGGTGGGTGTCGCCGTTTGTGGCCACCACCTCGAACACGCCGTTGTCGATGGTGAGGATGGAGACGTCGAAGGTGCCGCCGCCCAGGTCGAACACGAGGATGTTCTTCTCGCCGTCCCTCTTGTCCAGGCCGTAAGCAATTGCTGCAGCGGTTCTGAATGAGACATAGTTGGAGAGAGATATTAAAGACAGACCCATACATTGCCAATTGTCATCATGGACAGACTTTTAGTAGCACACGCCCCAACTTGAATGGCTATATGGGTGGAGTGGCATGGTAGGTGAAAAGTGATCTCGCACCAGGGGACCAAGTCAGTCCGGCTTGTGATTATTTTAGAGAGGCTTAATGATTTGCAAGTAAGGCCAGCCAATTCAGACAACACAACTGCAAACATTTATTACGATTGGTGGACCTTCAAGTCCTTTGTCAAATTGCTACAGATTTACAATGTGATAAGATACATACGGCTCATTAATGATCCTCATAACATTCAGGCCGGCGATGACTCCGGCATCTTTGGTGGCTTGGCGTTGGGCGTCGTTGAAGTAGGCAGGAACAGTGACGACAGCATGCGTTACCTGGCAACAGAAGGAGGAGGATGGGATTAGACACGACATCCCATACAGAAGACGGACCCGCGCTTCACGTAACACAAACGGGCGTACCTTCTTGCCCAAGTAGGCCTCAGCAGTCTCCTTCATCTTGGTCAGCACCATGGCAGAGATCTCCTCAGGAGCGAAGGTCTTCGTCGTGCCGCTGCCAATATCCACCTGGATGTGAGGCTTGGTCTTCTTCTCAAGAACCTTGGAGTGTAAACAGAAGATCCACTTAGTAATCTCATCAGCACAGCCTGGCCTCATAGCCAGCCATGCCCCCAGTTTAACTGGTACGCCATCATAATAAAGAGGACCCTTACCGTGAAGGGTAGGTACTTGATATCCTGCTGCACAGATGAGTCGGCCCAAGTGCGGCCGATCAGCCTCTTGGCGTCAAAGACAGTGTTCTCGGGGTTAGAGGTCAGCTGATTCTTGGCGGCGTCGCCGATCAGACGCTCGCCCTCCGTGGTGAAGGCCACATATGACGGAGTGATGCGGTTTCCCTGGTCGTTGGCAATTATCTCCACACGGCCGTTCTTAAACACTCCAACACTAGGATTGGTACGATTGACTAGTTATTAAAAAAATACTCAAATATGTTGTCAATTTGTGTCATTGTAGCTGTTTCGATACCAGAAGCAACCACATATGTTCTCACCATGAATAGGTTGTCCCCAGGTCGATGCCCACCACGGTTCCGACATTCTCCCTCTTATCGTCGTCATCGGCAAATACAGCGCTGGCGACCAGCAATACCATGCATACCAGTCTCATCTTGACTTGTAGCTTTATTAGTTCTATAGAGAATTCTGAAACAGGCAGACGTACATCTTTACATTTAGTATCGTACAATTGTACTCAATGTCCTGTAATTATTTTATCTACGTAGCCACGCCGGGTAATGGAAAAACTAAATGACATTTTACACATTTAATCCCCTCTCATACAACATGAAGTTACATTCTTAGCCAGAAGGACTTATAACGTTAATACAGAAAACAAGGCAGTCTGTAAAATGTTCGAAGAATGGTAACTCATATGGGGTGGAGCGCATGGTTTCCAGCCAATGAAGAGAGAACATGCGAGAAAATGGCACTTGACCATTACGTTAGAAATCACGCACGTCTTCAAGCAAACCTACATTCATCTAAATATGGCGGATGGACGGGCGACTAACTAAGTCCATGGCTCTATAGTTATTTTCAACAGACGTGTCGCATACAGTTACTGTACCGTACTGAGTTACCGATAGCTTATCTTGCCGGAGAAAACCCACGTTTACCCACGCATAAGAAAATAATATAATAGTACAGTATCGAGTATCCACACCTTACCTTTACAACAAATCACCGAATCGTCGTAATTGGTGTGAGTTGTAGTCCAAGAATGTACCTCTGTCTCGTCTATTTCAACTTTCACATGTGAGAAATGATGGTCAATGAATGGTGCTCCTAGTATATAAGCCGTCACTTGTTCCCCAACGTGGAGGCCTCCCATTGGCTACACAGCAACTCGTTGGAAGGCGCCTATTGGTTGCGTCCGACAAGCTGGCTGCGTCTGATTTGCACACGTTTGGGACGAGTCAGCGTCACGCATTTACTGTGCGAAGAAGATTGTCACATTCGTCAAATTCAGGAATGTAGTTGGTGCAATGCAATGTAATGAAAACTCTGGGAAAACCATCGGATTTCCCATTTCGCGTCACAAATTACCCTTCGTATTTTCATCATGTGTACTGTGTTTGCATTTGAATCACCATACGGATGATTCAAGTTACAATATGTAGGGTGCTGTAGAGGCTAGGCTACATAGCCCATAGGCCTACTGGCTCGCCACAATGAGTATAAGTAAAGTTCACAAGTTGTTACATAAGTTAAACTGTGACACTGTGAACTAATCATTCCCATGAGTGTAATTCAATGTTAATATGGTATCTCTTATTATAACACAGTGTTTTCTCTTAGAATTATAACAGTTGTGTAGTGTCTGTTATAGACCTGTTACTTTGACCTCAAAGGTTGACACATAATTCCTTGCTTCTTTGTAGGATTGCATAAAACAGTTTAACAAAATAAATGCAAGCTCTGCATGTGCTGCTAATATACTATAACTGTAAGTCATTGTTTTATACTGGATTCAGCTATAGTGGGAATGAAAATGGAAATATGGGTAACACACGCGCACACACACACACCACACACACATGCACAAGACCCCCTGAATCTGAGGTCCCAGTGTATGTGTGAGTGGTGTGGGGCGATTGCAGAGAATGTTATGTTTACCTGTTATGTTCACTTATCATTAAATTGGAGGTGAGCTATTGTTCTGCTAAGACTGGTATTGGGTATTGGGTATTGTTGTGAGACCATCCTGATCTTCAGTTTGACTTCGCCAATTGAGTAAAAAACCAAAACCTAACCAAACCAAAATGTTCTTATCTCAAATAACACTATGTAAAAAAAATCAAATTTTTCTCTGTCCTTGGGTTTAAAGTGTGTTTTCCTATTTCCTTATGCCTGAAGTAAATAGAAAATGGCCACTATTCTAAAAAAACTTTGGTTTTATAGTCAGTACAAGACATTTAGAAATGTTTCTGTTTTCTAGAATCTTCGTGATTCACGTGCAGTGCTGAATGTTCTTCCAGAATGAAATGTTCCAGAAACTTCACGAATGTTCTGGAACTGTGAGAACTCTCCAGAAGAAATAATAATGTTCCAGAATTTTCTAGAACTTTCAGGAATCTTTTAGAGCTTTCTTGAACTTTCTACAACTGTCCCGCAGTACCATAGAGGTACAAAATCTAGAGGTTGCTTGCACACAGCAGATGCATTTTGCTATGTCTGTGAACAATTTATCTAACCTGACATGCCAGAGGAATTGTTGTCACAAGTCCATCTGGGGAGCCGTACATTGAAACTGTTTGTGAATGGCTGTTTTTAAAAAAAAATACTTGACCGTTGATTGGATAAATCATCTGGGCGGCACACCTAAGCCACGCCCATATAGCTATAAACACGACGCTGATTGGAAAACCACACCCCATATAGCTATAAACACTATGCTGATTAGATAGTTCAGTTGCTGCTCGGACACATTCAAAATGATTCCGAGGCTTTCCAGACTGATTCTCATGGCAAAATTACACTGAAGCTCGCGAGATCAGGATGGTATCGCGAGGCTACAATTTATCAAGAGAAGATGGAAAAAGTACTCTGTGAAAGCATCTGTCAAGATGTGCCAGGCTTATAAAGCATATTTTGACATCAGGGATCAAGCCCTGGGCACCTAATTTCACGTGTGAAATTTGCAAGAGAATTCTTGAAGGTAAGTTGATCAATGCAATTGTTGCTCTCTTAGATGGCAGTGTTTTATTTTGTAGAATTTCAACGATTTTACACAATTTAAAAGAGTTGGAATTAAGAAAGTTTTTACAATTTCCAATAGTTTAGGAAACGATATTTATGTAAAAATATTAAAATATTAAAATATTGCACAATATTAACTAAAATTTCATATGTTTCTTTATATAATTCTATCTGCACTGATTACAGGCTGTTACAGAGGAGGAGAAAAGAGGATCATGAAATTTCCTATCCCAAGAATTTGGCTGGAATTTGCCTGTTTTATCTGTATAAATAAGAAACTTCTGTAGGCTGTGTTCACAAAACCAAAGTTTAACATGAATATTGCTGTTTCTCCATGATTTTTAGACATTAGCACTTGAAATACAACACAGAAGCCAAAGACAAAAAGTCGTGTTACATATTTGTAATATGTCATTGACCAGTGTCTCGCAGCTTGCACCTGTTAAGAACTGTGCTCCTGTACTTTATGATTATTTAGACGATATTTAAACATTAATATAGCAGCAAATACATATTTTCTTAGTTATATAGTGGAGTAATTACATACAACTTCACATAACCGTAGGCCTACATGTCATCCTATGAATTCATCCCACATTATGTAAAATGTGACGCTGAACAAGTTGCCCACGTGATATCAGCCATCCCCCACACACACACCGCCTCCTAGCGGCCAATACTTGCATGTGCTGCAGAATCCAAATTGATGACGTGGTGCGGGTTGTCGAGCAGTGTAACCGAGCAGGATGGCCGACCAGAGCAGGCAAACCAAACTCGCCGCTGCCAAGAAAAAGGTAATTTACTTCCCAGCGAAGAATACCGGTACATTAAATTCAAAGGGAACATGGCTTATATGTGTTACGCGCGTTGGTGCTGACAGCGGTATGTTTATCCATGAAGGAAGGTGTTTACATTACACGTCCTCCGACCTCTCAGCTGTCGCCCATACCGATTCCCATGCTCTTTCTGACTGGCGCGGTGCGCAGAAAAGACCGGGGCGCCTCCGGGGCCTCGGGTGACAGCAGTACTTGCGAGATTATCAGGACTATTTATAGCTCGCAGATGCATTTATAGCCAGCCTACCTCGATTAGACGGTCGTCGATTTGCCTTTTCTAGTAATACAACGGTTTTGTGACAATGTCAACATCTAGATTCGCCAAGAAACTAGCTAACTTACAAGTTAGCCAGCTAGCGAGCTAATCATAGTTTTGCTCGCTATTGGCTAGCTGTTGTTATCTACGGAATGTTCCAGTTAGCTAGCCAGCGTTGTGGGGTGAATATAGTTAAACCTAAAGACAAAATGAGGACACCAAACAGCGTAACGACGGGAAGCCTGTTTGGGGAGACTGTGAATGTTTTGACAGCTGACACCTCTCTCATTCCGTTCTTCCCTGCCCGGGATGGATGTTACTTTTAGGTGTATGGCTGCCTGCACGATGGCCTTTGTAAACGTTAGCCATCGTCACATAGGGTATGATTACTTTTTTGCCCCCGTCCGATTAGTAGACGGGATGGTTACACGGCTTGCTTGGGGTGCCTATCTATTCCGTATTGTTATCTGAAGGGAAGAAACCCTCTTCTCCAGTGACAGCTGTCACTGGAGTGGATACGTGCACATATGCAAACATTCCAGTTTCATTCCCGTCTCAGAATGATTAGGCTGTAGACAGACAAGCCATTGTCTTTCACGTATGTTGTAAGTGAATATAGTGGCTATGCATTCCTGTCTGCATGTGGCTTCTTGAACCTATGACTGTGCGATTCAGAAGCTGCTCTCCCAATGTGATTTAAATGGTCAGAAGGCTCCCATAGCTAAAGAGCCACTCATTTATCTCCCCTCACCGCTGCAAACTGACTGCAGCTCAAGGAGTTTCAGCAGAAGAGTACTCCTGTCAGCGGTGGCGGAGGGGAGCGGGGTGCAGGGGCAAAGAAGAAACGCAAGGTTAAAGGAGAAAGCCAGCTCGATTCACCATCGGAGGGCAGAAACTCTCCGGATAATGTAAGTCCCTTCCACCACACTACCCAGTTAGTTTGTTGTGCTGTTAGAGTGCCACCTTGTAGTGGAAACAAGCTTATGATTGACAGCTACATAGCCTAACTGTTTGTTTTTGACTGGTCTTTGACCTAGCTCTCTATCTGTTTTATTAATGCTGTTTTCCTTAATTTGTTTATGTAATAGTTTAGATAACTATTAAAAGAACACCCTGTCTCTACTCTCTATGTGCTTTGTACATTAGGCTGGTCTGTGTTAAATTTTGATTTGTGTGTTATACATTCAAACAAGGTGACACTTTAATTCTTGTTTGTGTTGGGTTTTATCTTTGAGGCCAATGACAAACTCTCACACACAAAGCTATATACAAAGCTATATATGTAGGCTGTAGCTTGATTAGTTGCACATGTTATTTAGGTTTGCTACTAGAGGCCACCAAGGCAGGAAAGAAGGAAAGACTGCTTAATAAAGGACGAGGCGTCCATCTTTTTTTAAATTAACTTTTTTAAGAGTGCCGTGTGGTAAGCTCAGCAGTGTGTCTTTCAAAGTGGCCGTCGTCAACCTCCTAAGATATCAGCCCTGCTGTGACTGAGAGGACGGGCATTAGCCGCTAACCACAGCTCCTGGATTGTTTGGTGCCTGGGCAGCAAACCAAGAGAAATTAATTGAGCTGCTCTTACACAAGCGGTGAAATGACCTTGCGATACTCCGATGAGGGCTTGGGTGTAGCGCTGCTCTGAAAAATGATAATGAAATGAAGCCTAAACGCAAATTAAGAAGGCACTCGAAGTGCCGCACTTTAAGTGCTTCTCCGGGAGAGGAGGCATTTCATAAAAGACACAAATCACAGAATAATCTGAATGAGGGTGCCTTAATGTGTTACAAATAGGCTTTATCTTTATATTAACGAGGACACGTGAAGTGTTCTTCAAAGCCGGTTCTACCTGCTAAAGTGGATAAAGGTAGCTGATTGCTCCTGCTAATGGGTGTAAATGAATCCAAATGTCCTACATGTCTTTAAGTCAGGCAGTCTGAACATAAGACGCTTGGGAATAGCATGTGCTACAGGTGTAGGGTGGCATCTGTAAAACACGACAGTGGGCCAATAATCGTTCTTGTATTTGTGTAAGGAAGTCTCAGGTGTCAGTGCTCACTGTGGGGAAACCCCTAAACCCCTCCCACACGGTTCTTTATGGACATGCATCATGGCAGCTGAAGCTGCTTAGAGCCCTCTCCTTTATCCAAGCACTTCCTCAGAAACATCTGCCCGTCTGTCTGCCCGTCTGTCTGCCCGTCTGTCTCTTTCTTGTCTGGCACGGTCTCACTCACGTGACGTGATCTCCTCCTCCTTTCTCCGGTCCCGTAGTTTGACCGCATTCTGAAAGCTCTTAGTGAGACCAATGGAGTAGCCCTGCCTCTCTGTGGCAACAGACAGGTGAGCTCGTTTTCACCTATGTCACCATCCTGCCCGCTGTTCCTCACTTTCGTGCTTGCTTCCTCCCTCTCCACCTTCCCTCGCTCTCCACCTTGCCTCACTCTCCAACCACCCTTCCTTTCCACCCACCCCACCCACCCAACAAACACACACACACACACACACACACACACACACCACTACACCCCCTCCCGAAGAGTTGCTGAGGTGGAATCTGATTTGAAACCCGACCTCCTGCTTGTTTGGCCACAGGGTGCAGTTACTGTACATGCTCCTGTTCTTGAGAAACATCAGATTATTATTATTGATTTACTGCTCTAAGTTTGTTTGAGAGGTTTACATGCTTTGCTGGAGCCTTGGTTTCTTTATATAACCTGTAAAAGGAATAATATGGCGGTTGCCATCAAACTGACGTTTCCCTCCCGTGTTGCTCAAGCACTCTACTGGAGGCTGGTGACCTTTTCATTGACCCCATGACCTTGTAGCCTCCTTGCTTCACTATTACGTCATGTGACTTTGTTTTGAGTTAAGGAAGCTCTGGAGGTAATCACACAAGTATTGTTATTTATTTCCTGGTCAGCTTTAAACTACCTTGTAGTGATGATGCTTCATTAGAATATATACAACATCACCCATTCATTAGAATATATACAAGGTCACTCATTCATTAGAATATATACAAGATCACCCATTCACTCATTCATTAGAATATATACAAGATCACTCATTCACTCATTCATTAGAATATATACAAGATCACTCCTGATCATTCATTAGAATATATACAAGATCGCTCCTGATCATTCATTAGAATAGATCACTCCTGACATGCACCAAGCATTGGTCCAGCCGAACATTGATTTAATAGAGCATGGCTGCATGGCTGTAACATCTGCACCGTGAAGGCCAGCGCCCACTGGTGGCGGCGTTCAGCGACACGTCAAGGAATGCAATGTTCGAAACATAAAGACAAATTGTTGGAGGCCCTCAAATATCTGCAGATATTCTGTGCAAGTTTATGGCTTGATGCCCAAGAAATAGGGCTGGGAATTGTTTTCAAAAGAGAGATAAGATTAGACAACATTGTTTATATCGATATAGTTATATTATGCGTTTATTCATGACTTTTTTGATTTGTTCGTCTCTCCCTCCATGCCTGCACTTGTCCTGAGGAGTGGAGTCAGGAGCGAGTGACCACCAGAGAAAGCTCACATGTCAATTCATGTCAACAAATATTTTAAATGTCACATTTCCGTCAGGTTTCCTTTTTTTTTTTTTTCTCTATGCCTGAAGGATTTAGCCCACTTTATAGAAAATACAGATATATATATATATATAGTGTATCGGTATTCAACCTAAATATATCGGGATATTATTTTTGGTCCATATCGCCCAGCCCTACCAAGAAATAGAACCACGTTCTAAACCTCGGTGTCGAAGAGCATTAGACGCCACCAGCAGGCGATGGTGATGCCCCGTTAAAACTAACTAGTTCAGTAGCTCTGGCGTCTCTTGACACGCATGGTCGCTTACAGTGGACGTTGGCCTTAACACATGCTCTGTTGGTTGACTGACCATGTGTGTGTTGGATCATGTCTGCGTGGTTGATCGATTAATCATGTCGGCGTGGTTGATCGATTAATCATGTCTGCCTGGTTGATCGATTAATCATGTCTGCGTGGTTGAGCGATTAATCATGTCTGACCGGTTGATCGATTAATCATGTCGGCCTGGTTGATCGATTAATCATGTCTGTCGCTGTGCATTACCAGATGTCTGTTGCTACACTGTGCTAAGTGAGCTGTGTGTGTCTGTTGCGTCCGTCTGTGTGTGTGTGTGTGTGGCCTCAGGCCTTTGCCCCTAGCATGGAGCCCAGGGGGGGGTCTCCAGCGTTCCAGCTGCCAGAGGTCCCCCAGGAGGAGCCTGTCTGTGCCTGGCCTGTGTCTAACACCCTTAACACCGCCGCAGCCGCTAGCGCTGAGGCCAGCAGCCGTGCTGCAGGCCTGCAGGTGTGTGTGTGTGTGTGTGTGTGTGTGTGTGTGTGTGTGTGTGTGTGTGTGTACATTTCCTCCCTCATGCATTTACATTTAAATAATGTTTCTAATGTATTGTCAATGCTTTTATGTCCTTAATCAGTCGTGTCTTTGTCTTGTTGGGCTTCCTGTGTGCGTGCGTGTGTTTGTGTGTGCGCGCCTATTTTTATTTTTATATATTTTCTACGCAATTATGTCCTCAGATGTCATGTTTGTTTATTAGTCATACATGTGTTTATTATTCATATATATGTTTATCAGTGGTGTTGTGTTTATTAGTAGTATGTATGTTTATCAGTCATACATGTGTTTATTAGTCATGTGTATGTTTATTAGTAGTATATATGTTTATTAGTAGTATATATGTTTATCAGTGGCGTTGTTTCCTCTCTGTTCCCTGCTGTGCAGAGCTGTCCTGACACCAATGGAGAAGAGAGCACAGCGGAGGACGGCAGGTGGGTGATGGCTTGTTGGACCGGACATTTTCCCTTACCCCGCCCATTTAAGCACGCACCCACACCGTGTCACCTTAGTCGGGGGGTCACCTCACTTATCATTCACACCGGCGTCGTATTCACTCAATTGTTGACGAGCTGTTGCCAAGCCAGCTCAGGGTGGGCGTGTCTTACGCCATCGACAACCAGAAATGGCGTGAGGTCCACAGTAAAATGAGTCAAATCAAACACACAAATAGTGTGCATTCCCTAAAAAGAAAAAAGTGACATGTCTGTTTAAGTACTATTATTACACTAGCTAACAGCGAGGGATATTAAGCTAGCTATTGAAAATAAGTTGCAGAGAACCGCTGTCCTGCCATTGGTAGTCGCCAAACTCCGTCACCAACGGCTGGAAATTACCATAAAGTTGAAAAGCCCTCAACTCTGATCTGTCGCTGGGCGACTGCGATCAAAATTAATTGGAACGTGCCTCTTGGCGAGCCGAACACGTCGGCGCTGTGAACGTAGGGCTAGACGTTAGCCTGGGACAGAGACCCTACACGCCACACATCTGTTCCCTGCCTTGTGTCCCTGACAACAAATGCATGGAAATCAAAGGAAAAGGTACCATGGTTACCATGGGATGACGTGGCTTTGTGTGTGTGTGCGTGTCCATGCATATGTGTGTGTGTGTGTGTGCTTGATCGATCTCCCGCAGGCCGCTGTCGTCCACAGAGAGCCTGCGGCAGCTCTCCCAGCAGCTGAATGGCCTGGTCTCCGAGGTAACGGCTACACCCCCCCCACCCCCCCAATGTTTTCTGTTGACGTCAGCAGTGAATGGGTCTGTAAATCCAGAGTCGGAAGCCTCATTGGTGCAGGGGTTCATCTTTGCACTGTAATGACCTTTGGTGGAGGTCAAGGGTCGCCTCACTGTACCTTTTTTGTTTTGTAGTCGTCGTCTGCGTACGTCAACGGGGACAGCGACCCTTCGCCTCTGAGTGAGAGAGATCTGGAGGTAGGAAGAAACACCTGACAAAGACCTG
This sequence comes from Typhlichthys eigenmanni, assembly GCA_027564635.1. Lineage (NCBI taxonomy): Eukaryota > Metazoa > Chordata > Actinopteri > Percopsiformes > Amblyopsidae > Typhlichthys > Typhlichthys eigenmanni. The sequence goes on from JAODUK010060467.1 coordinate 21,195, forward strand.
TGTGCAGCCACTTGAGCCACACAATATGGCCGCCTGGCATCTCTCACAATTCTCCTAACAGTGCATGGGACAGCTAGCCCGGCAATAGACTAGGGCTATTGGGAGGTGTTTACAGTCAGTGCATCCTAATGTGTGGACGTCTTTGAAACTATTAGACGGCCTTTAATGAATCAGCCTTGCTGCAACAGTTGTGTATCGCTTCACCCAACTATTCCACCATTTAGAAACATGCGCTGGACTTTAATGCCATCGGACGTAGCCACTCCCACTAGTCACTGATTGGTCCGCCATCCAGAGTGGCGGTGAGAATAAGGTTTCCTAGACGGTGGTGGGGGGCAAGGGACAGGCTATGAGACGATTGCACGATTTGCTATGCTGTGATAATAAGTTTTATTATTATTTAATGCATGACCATGAATGTTGGCACTGTGATTAACATCGGGATCTTTTTTGGAGGTTAATGTGCATTCACCCCCTTTAATTCTATTATTGTTTTCTTTGTCCCCCTCTCTCATCTGTGTGTGTGTCTTGCATGCCATAAGAGTCGCAACCAGAAGCTTGCTGCGGCCCTGGACTCCAGCACCCTCACAAACTCTCAGCTCAGCACCAGACTAGACCAGCTGGTAAGTGTGTGTGTGTGTGTGTCCTGTCGCTGGGCTAACCAAGGTGACCACACACACACTAATGTAATGCTGTGAAGACTATAAACATCCCCTACCCGCTGCACACATTTCTTTAGTCATCATTCACGCACCTTTATGTCCACACTGCACAGACGTTGGCTGAGTTCACACCGCAGACCCAGACCTGATGGCTATTGCCTCATGAAGCTGCTGTGGCACGCTACATCCTAACACTAACTTGACAAACTCCCTATCAACCCCCTTGCAAGGTTTTGCACCCTCTGGTAGTAAACACTGCCCTCTGGTGGGCAGTGTGTGGTGTTGCAGTTGCAATAGTGGTCTTGTGTACTGTGATGTATTGTAGTGGAGCAGCTGATGTTTTCTCTCCTGTGTACTTGGCAGACACAGCAGTCTCTGGAGCTCACAGACCAGCTGCAGAAGGTAAGCGCTAGGTCTGTACTCTGTCCTTCTATTTATATATCTTCCCGTTGCCCTCGGTTACTGAATCTGTCATCCATTTGTTGTTTTCCTCAGGAGAGGAAAGAATTTGAACAGAGGTTTGCAAAGGAGCAAGGGGCAATGCGGGAGCAGTTGCAGGTAAGAGTATTTGCCACTAGGGGGCGGTCTACTCTAGGTTAGGGCTGTGCACTTAATCGAATTATAAGAGTGATTTCAATTTCAGCTCATAACAGTCAAAAAAGCAATGTAATCGATGAAAAAAAGATGGTTACATTTAGCAAGTGAACTCTTATTTTGTGTTTGAATGTGCACGCACACTTTTGCTTTTTTTTTCTGTCTTCCGTAATCGAGCAGCTCTACCGATAGTAGCAGTAAACGATTCACTTGTGTTGGCGGTTTAACCATCTTATGGCTGCATGGCTTTCTTCAGGTCCACATCCAGACCATCGGCATCCTGGTGTCGGAGAAGTCCGAGCTGCAGACGGCTCTGCAGTATACCCAGCAGGCAGCACGCCAGAAGTCAGGTACGGGTCTGTGGAACGACTACTGTATCATTAAAGGTCCTATATACGATATTCTAGAGATATGGTGGAGTCAGGTACGGGTCTGTGGAACGACTACTTTATCATTACTGTATTGTTAAAGGTTCTATATATACGATATTCTAGAGATATGGTGGAGTCAGGTACGGGTCTGTGGAACGACTACTGTATCATTACTGTATCGTTAAAGGTCCTATATACGATATTCTAGAGATATGGTGGAGTCAGATACGGGTCTGTGGAACGACTACTGTATCATTACTGTATTGTTAAAGGTTATATATACAATATTCTAGAGATATTATGGAGTCAGGTACGGGTCTGTGGAACGACTACTGTATCATTACTGTATCGTTAAAGGTCTTATATACTATATTCTAAAAATACTAATGTGCCCATCCAGGCGATGCGGAGGAGTTCAGCAGCCGCCTGCAGAGCACCAAGCAGAGGGTGTCTGAGCTGGAGCGAACGCTCTCCTCCGTCTCCGCACAGCAGAAACAGGCTGACAAGGTAGCGGAGGCTTACACATGCATATCTATTATATTTGGTCTTCACTCCAAGGATTTACCCTTTTTGTGCACCCAAAATACGTACTGAGATGGGGAAAAAAGCTTTTACGTATGCTGAACTCTCTGCATGGAATCTTCTGCAAAACGATTTAAAACTCAGAGGTTTGATCACAATGAACGCTTTTAAGGTACTTTTAACTGACATGGAGGCGGGTACATCTGGCTGTACATGTTTTAAATTGTTCCATTTACACCTGTTTGATTGCAAATCATGACAAACATTGCTGAATATTATTTCATTTATTTCTGAATTATGTAATTTCTTTTACTATAAATGCTGGTGTCTGAAACTGTTAGTTGTGCTGCTGTCTTTGTAAAAGAGATGGTTAATTTCAATAAGACTTGATTATACCTCCTGGTTATATTAATAATAACAACACACTCCATCTGCCAAGCGGGGTTTGAACAACTGCGCCGTTAAGGCAACCAGCTACATTGAGAGCGTCCCTACAGTGTGTGGTGGAATAGCGTCCCTACAGTGTGTGGTGAAATAGCGCCCCTGTGTGGAGGGAAAGCGTCCTTACAGTATGTGGTGGAATAGCACCCCAATGTAATCCTAAGGTGACCCTGAGTAACCACTTCTTCTTTTTCTCTTTTGCCTGCAGCACAACAAGGAGGTGGAGAAGGAGAGGGACAGCCTGCGCCTGGACCTCTACAGGCTGAGGTAAGGTACTGCATGCCAGATCGTT
>JAODUK010060467.1:24176-42052 GCA_027564635.1 Typhlichthys eigenmanni
ATAGGTAGATTATATTACACTGACAGGCATGCTAGGTGCAGCTGGACCTCTACAGGCTGAGTAAGGTACTGCATGCCAGATCGTTATAGGTAGATTATATTACACTGACAGGCATGCTAGGTGCAGCTGGACCTCTACAGGCTGAGTAAGGTACTGCATGCCTCGATCATTATAGGTACATTATGTTACATATATTACATTGACATTTAGGGAATGGGAGAAATGAAAGCAAATCTTAGTTTCTGTAGGACGGATAAATAAAAACGGCGAACCGATGACGTATTTTAGGTAATTTAGCGGACGCGTCTGTCCAAACTGAGTTAATATGGTAGAGTTATGTATTCAAGAGCAGTTTGGATGATTGCAGGTGTGCTGGGCTTGTTGGGGTTATAGTATGACACCAGACTGCCCCTTCCATGTATAATACTGGATGTTATAGCGTCCACCATGAATGACTTGGCACTCCAAAATTAATACGGACTATATTAGTAATGTGTCTCCTGACATGATGTGATGCCATATCTGTGTACACGGTCACACGCCTAACTGTGTCCGCGTGTGTGTAGCACTGCGAGCGAGGAGGCAAAGCAGCAGAGCTCGGAGCTGCGGGAGAAGCTGAAGCTGAGCGCCCAGGAGAATGGGGCCATGAGACTGGAGCTGGAGGAGCTCCGGCGCAGGCTGGAGATGGCTGACGTCATGCTGCAACAGGTGCCTGGCCCTTGACTGGCTTCAATCTGCTGGGATTATTTGTTGTTTTTCTGTTTTAACTGCATTTCCATGTAACATGCCCTGTTGTTTGTGCTGGTCCAGTTCTCCAGCCAGTCAGGACCCCCGAGCCATGACCAGCAGCTGAATCTGCTTCTGGAGGAGAAGCAACATTTGGATGCTCACAACCAGCAGGTCTGTTTTGCTTCACTAGTTGTCAGCTCACAACACTAGTTATAAGCTCTTAACCAGCAGGTCTAGGTTGCTTCACTAGTTATCAGCTCACAACACTAGTTATAAGCTCTTAACCAGCAGGTCTAGGTTGCTTCACTAGTTATCTAGTTAGGGTGTGTCACCGCCCCTGCGTCGGCAGCAGACTAGATCATATGTGTGAGTGAGCGGCCTGTCTCTGTGCGTAGCTTCTGGAGTCGGTGGCCCAGCTGCAGGAGGAGAGGGACCGCTACGCCCAGCACATCCAGGAGGAGGGCAGCGTCTGGAAGGACAAGACGGAGCAGCTGCTCGCACAGGTGGGTCTGTTGTCATGGCCACGTTAAAGGTGGAGTCAGCGTTTGTACGGTAATGCACTTCACGTCATATTCAGTGTAATGTACGTCCAGCAACGCGGCACTGTGTGTCGTCATGGCAACGTTAAAGGTGGAGTCAGCTGAAGAGATTGTCCTCACGCACTGCCAGCTGAAAAATGAAACCCCGGTGTTTCTAAAACGACCCTGGCTCTGTAAATGGGAACTGTGTCTGTTGTCATGCACAACACCAAGGCTCTGTTTCCACACACATTGGCCCTCGTTTATCGATCTAACGTTGAAACCAGCGCAGATCCAAGCACAGAATTCATCTTACGATAGCGTTCGCGTGTGATTTATGAAACCGTTCGTATCTCACCATACAAGCGTAAGAATGATCGCACGTTGATAAATGTGGCGGTGGGAAACAGGCCACACCCTTAAATATGGTGGATTTAGAGCCTTGCCCCTAGAGTTTACGACACGGAGAATTGTAATACATTCATGAAGAGACACTTCCCTGACCGGCTCGGAGAAGAGGTATGCGAAACAGCTAGGCACCACCTTTGTCCTGGCCGGTTAAAGTCTTAATAATATAGGCAGAATATGGTTTAAAAACAACTCACAGATAATTCTCCGCCACCTCCACTATGCTGCACTGCAAGTAAGATGACTCGAAAACTTACACGAACATACACGAGTTTAGACTTGAACGTACACGAGTTTAGACTTGAACGTACACGAGTGTAGACTTGAACGTACACGAGTGTAGACTTGAACGTACACGAGTTTAGACTTGACGTGAGATTTGATCGTTGCCACCGCTCACGTCCAAATACATGGCGACCTTTGCGTACGCACAGATTTGTCGTATGCACGTTTCATAAATGGGGGGCCATTGAGTTATTAGTTGTGCTAGACTAACTACTTAAATTGTGTGTGTGTGTGTGTGTGTGTGTAACCACTAACCTGAACCAGAACCTTGTGTGTGTAAGTGTAACCACTAACCTGACCCAGAACTTTGTGTGTGTGTGTAGGTAACACTGGTAGCAGAGGAGCGGGACCGCAACATCAGCCAAGTGCAGGAACTGGAGGCCACCATTGCAGAGCTAAAAAATGCTGCAGGTGAGAGGATGAGAGGACCACACACCCCCGTTTACTGGCATGCTAACACAGCTGTTGGCATGTTAGCACAGCTGTTGGCATGCCCATAGTTTCTATTACTGTGCTCATGCTAACAGCGCTGTTGGCATGAGCACATTGGCAAGCTAACAGCGCTGTTAGAAAAAAAGAGAAGCTCAAGAGGTTTCCAGTTAACATGCACACGTTAGCGTATGCACAGGGATGGATGCTACGGGTGCTGCAGTGGTCTAGCGCTTATGCTCTCCCCCCCCCCCCTTCCCGTAGCATCGCTAGCCCAGGAGAGGGAGGCCCAGTGCCCCGCGGAGCCCCAGCCGTCGGGGCCATCGGAGAGCGAGCTGGCCCTGCAGGAGGCCCTGAGCAGCGTGCGTCAGGAGATGGAGGCCCTGACGATGCAGTACCAGGCACAGGTTGGGGAACCATGTTAACACACTCCTGTAACACGTTTAGTGGTTCATGTAGAACACTGTAGAGCTCTGTCTGAGCCGCGACACTCATAACGTTAATCAATGAGGAGCCTGGAACTTTGTCAGCTTTCATGGAATGCCAATATTGATCTGTTATAACTTCATTCAAAAAACGTCTTATAGAGGCCTCCTAGAGCCCCTAACAGAGGCCCTCTAAAGGCCTCCTAGAGCCCCTAACAGAGGCTCTATTAAGGCCTTCTAGAGCCCCTAACAGAGGCCCTCTAAAGGCCTCCTAGAGCCCCTAACAGAGGCTCGATTAAGGCCTTCTAGAGCCCCTAACAGAGGGCATATACATCCCTTATGGAGCACCTAACAGCCCCTTTGTGCCCTCCCAGCTGCGGGACAATGAGCAGCTGAGCAGGCTGTGTGCGGAGCAGGAGGCCTGCGTGGGGGCCCTGGAGCGGCAGGTGGAGAGCCGGGGAGAGGAGGCGGAGGACCGGCGGCGCATGCTGGAGGACGTGCAGGCGGACAAGGCTGCCCTCAGCCGCGCTCTCACCCAGAACCGCACCCTCAAGGACCAGCTGGCCGAGTTCCAGAACGGCTTTGTCAAGCTGGTAATGTCACTGCTCCCCAAACACACACACCCCCTCCCTCCTCATAGCCTTAACCGAGACCATAAAATAAATCGTCCAATCGAATGTAAGGGAGTTTGATTATTAGCCTTAATATCCTGATGTTCCATCTTGCAATGGGTATCAGTTAGGAGCCCCCCTGAAGCATGTAAATCTGTGTAGAAAACGACCATGCCAATCAGCGGCTATAGCTGAAGGGTTTTCCCAGATTCAGTTTTCTCCGGTGCTCTGGTTTATGGGTTGAGATTGAGGAGTCCCAGACTGACGACTAAGGGGGGCGGAGCTAACAATAAGATTAATCTGCTTTTATTTCTTTGACGCATTATTCTTTCAAATATAATTAAGAAATTAATAGTTCTAATTTTTATTAAAATTAAAATTATTTAAAAAAATATATTGAATGAACATTTTGACAGTAGTCAAAGACAAATAATACTTGTAATTCTTTTTGTATATGTTTTGTCGCGCGTCATTCCACCATTTGTTCTGTTTAGTGGAACTCTTCCTCTTCATGTGTCAACGCTTATAGGAAGTATTTGCTCTGTTTGTCGTTGTCGTGTGTTTAGACCAATGAGAACATGGAGCTGACCAGTGCCATCCAATCGGAGCAGCACGTGAAGAAAGAACTGGCCCGCAAGCTGGGGCAGGTGCAGGAGGAACTGCACGATGTCAAGGAGCAGGTAAGTCTCTCTCGCTCGCTCGCTAGAACTAAACCACAGCGTTTTTTCGCTCGTGCATGTGGGAGCGATTGCTTATCAACAGAAATCACCATGTCGTTGGTTGACTCTTTGGTGTAGCCGCTGGACCGACCGCTGTTAGCATCCGAAGCAATCAACTTTTTTTAGCAATTACAATTTTGGATCGGCAGCGAGAGGTCATAGAAATCACTAGCATCTCCACCAATCAGAATCAAGTTAAAAGCTATCAGGCTTTCTTGCAGAGTCATATCAATATGAAAAACACAAAAACCTTATGACATTTGGCACATTTCTGTTCCCAGCAGAACCAAAACAAGTAAACTTGCATTTCAACATGGTAGATGTACTGGCTTAAAGACGGTGAGTGAATAGGCTCGATGTTGGCAGAGAAACGCAGCTCTACCACACACACACACACACACACACACTGATTGTAAGTATAAAAGCGTACAAGCGTTACACACAAACGGCTGTGTTTACTGTGTGTTTCTAACATCCCCTCTCCCTCCCCGCCGGGCTGGGCGTGCAGCTACAGGAGCGCACCCAGGCGGCCCAGGAGACCCTGGCGACGGCCCAGGCCCACCTGCAGCAGTACTACGCTGGCTACCAGACGCTGGCCGCCGAGCGCCAGATGCTGCACCAGCAGCTGCTGCAGCAGGGCCAGCTGCTGCAACAGCTGCAGCAGGACGACGGCATGGGGCGCAGCCGGCTGGACGACAGCCTGGGGCAGCTGCAGCAGGCGCAGGTGTGGAGAACGCTTTGACGCCCCTGCTACAATCAACACCTCACACTAACCTTTGGTCATAGTACTGTAGGGATGTCTCCACTGCCCCTGGTCACCAGGGGAGGGCTGCCACCTCCTCCCTTCCCCAAATTGCGGCTCTCCTCCGTGACTCCGCTCTGACTCTCTGTCTCCCCCTGCAGGATCGGGTGGAGCAGCTCGCCAGGGACAACCAGCAACTGAGGGCCGAGGTGGAGGAGCTTCTAGACAGCTCCTCCATGGCAACCAGAGCCCAGGGTAGGTTATGTGTGTTGTGTATTGGCACTCTCACTTGACGTTGTGGGGTGTCCACCGGGGTTTGCTGCCGTATTCATTTAGTTAACGGTAACTATGCCGGAAATATTTCGTAAATTTCTCCATGACGAAAATTAAACCTTTATCGAGACGAAAATAGATCCTTGATAATAAAATTGATATTGCAAAGTGTAAGCTGTATTTTTGTTGACGAGATGTTACTGGTTTACTGTAAAAATACATTTCTGCTGCATTTGCATGATTCACCGTAACCGCACTGTAAGCGTTCAGCGCGATGTTAACGCTCACTGGCGAGAGACCATGACACACATGGCTGCAGTGACAGATTGACAGATTGTCACTTTGCACTGCAGTGGGACAGTCTGACAAGGTAGCACAGATCTACAGAACACCAGGCCTGCGTTCTGTCTTAAAAAGTTATCAATTAAGCCTATTGCCTAGCGCGACTCCGGATTCCTTACTTTAATGTAACCTACCAGACCGAAAATAGGTACGATTTGAAGAGACGACATAAATTGTGCTACCAGGCCGAAATAAAGGGTTAGGATGACTTGACCGTCGACTACGCTACCAATCTGCAACAGGGTACCTACCGTATTTGACTAATTGCATTAGTGAGAACATTTTGCCTAAACGGTCACTAAACTGTCCATACTGCAATTTTCAATGTATGTTTTTATTTTTGTTAGTTTGTTTGTTGTGTATATAAGTTGTTTTTTATTATATATGTATATTATTTTGATGTCTCTTTCTTAAATGCCTAATAACGTTGATGATGTTGTGCCATGTTAAAAGACATTTCTCTGTTCACTTCAGTTTAAATGACAAATAAGATACTTATTGGCTGGTTGGCTCTAGAGAGGGAAGACATACTTTAACGACTCACCTACATGGTGGACCGGCCGGATTCATCGGTCACCGGTATCTGCTGTTCAGATTACGAGTGTAACTGTTGTTCCCCGTTGTCATGCTCACGCAGGAGATGGAGTGGAGACCTCCCAGCTTCTCCCCTCGTCCATCCCCATTCCAGAAGACTTTGAGAGTCAGAAAGACATGGTGAGGAGGAGGCCTCTCCACACGCTTCTAGTCTGTTCTTCATGAAGCCCCTCCTCCTACACGGGCCGCTTGTTTACCAGTCTGTCTGAACGCACTCTGTGATTGGCCAGAACACATGCATGTACTTTCTAGTACATTTCTGTAGACCTTCTTTCCCCCACGCATTGCTGCCCCCTGGTGGCCGTGTATGGTGTGAGGGTTTAGTGAACCAAATGATTTTGTTGGAATTCTCCTGACTTCTTCTTCTCCTCCTCCACTTCTTCACCCCTTCACAACCCCCCCCCACACACACACACCTGCTCTCTCCCTCCCCTCCTCCCCCCCCCCTCCACCGACCCCCTACCCTCCCCCCACCCCGTCAGGAGGACTTTATCCGCGGGGCCCTGGCCCAGCTGGAGGCGGAGCGGGACGAGGCCCGGCGGCAGCTGGAGCAGGAGCGCAGGAGGCAGCGGCACCAGGAGCTGCACGGCCACAGCCACGCCCAGGAGCACGGCTCTGGCCACGCCCACCAGCACACAGCACGTGACCACGACCACGCCCACTCACGTGAGGGACACGCCTTTGTTGTCCGTTGGCTTGCTTGTTTCTGTCTGTCCGTCCGGGCTTCTCTGTGCGGTCTGCCGACGTGTGAGACGGTGATTGGTGATTGGTCCGCCGGGGGCAACAGATGGAGATCCCATTGGATCCCATTGGATCCCATTTGTGTCTTATTGTGTTTGTGTTGTATTTTTTGTGTTTCTAATGTTTCCTAATGGAGTCTGAAAATCAAGTAAACCTGATTGGTGACTTTTGACCGTGAAGTTGAACTGAATGCCTTCTGACGCCCGCCCTTCCTCTCCCATCCAGCAGGGGGAGCGGTGGTGCCGGCAGAGGCACACGAAGCCCTGCGTGTGGCCATGGGGCAGCTGCAGCACCGCTTCACCTCCCTCATGCAGGAGAAGGCCGACCTGAGGGAGCGCGTGGAGGAGCTGGAGCACCGCTGCATCCAGTTGTCCGGGGAGACAGACACCATCGGTGAGGGTCCCCCCGCCCGGTCGCCATAAAACATTTTTTTATAAATGTTTTTATAATAAAATGAATAATGATGATGATAATTTTTATTTATATGGCACTTTTCATACAGACCTGCAGCTCAAAGTGCTTTACAGAGAGGGAATACATGCACAGCTGTGCTTCAAATGCAGAAATACAGAGAAACGTTAATAGAAATGGTTAAAGGAATCAGATTTTAAAAAGATTGCGCTAATCTGTTCCCGTGTGTGTGTGTGTTCAGGAGAGTACATAGCTCTGTACCAGAGCCAGCGGGCCATCATGAAGCAGAAGCACCAGGAGAAGGAGCAGTACATCAGCCTGTTGGCCCAGGACAAGGAGGAGATGAAGGTGTGTAGAACAATGGCCGCCTCCGCCATATTTGTTTAAAGTGCAAGAATGAGTGAGAAGTCTGAGAAATAAAAAATAGAAAGGTCTAATTCACTGGCTCGACCGGATCTACTTTCCCGTTCTGATATAAATGCACCTTGTGTATTGGTCGCCGGCAGGCCAAGCTGGCGGAGCTGCAGGACCTGGTGATGAGGCTGGTGACGGAGAGGGACGACTGGTACGGCCGCTACGCCGGCCTCGTAGCCGGCGGCAACCCGAACCTGCTGCCCCTGGGAGAGGGACGCGAAGTCGCTGCACGGCCCCACGCTCACACAGACTTGAGCACAGACATCACAGCGGGTACGCCACTACGCCTGACTCCACGCTAAGCTAGCCTGTTACATCTTAACCTGTTAGCTTCTACATCTTAGCCTGTTAGCTTCTACATGTTACCATGTTAGCTTCTATATCTTAGTCTGTTAGCTTCTACATGTTAGCTTTTATATCTTAGCATGTTAGCTTCTACATGTTAGCCTGTTAGCTTCTACATGTTAGCATGTTAGCTTCTACATTAAACATCTCCAAGACCGCATAGGCCATCTGTCCCACTTCAATGTTTAAGCTAACCTGTTAGCTTTTACCAGTTAGCTTCAAGACTGCATAGCTCATCATTATATACTGTCCAACGTCGGTGTAAGCTAGCCTGTTGGCTTCTTCTTCGAAATACAAGAGGCTGATTAAGTTTCTCCCTCCAAGACAACGTAGACCGTTATTCTAAACTGTATATAATTAATAATAAAATCCCACGCGACAGACAGGAAGCTACACTAAGCTGGAGCGTCTGTTATTGATGATCTGACTCCTCCCCCTTTTTGTCTCTGTTATTGGTGGTCTCCCCTGGCCCCTCCCCCTTCGGTCTCCGTCTCCTCCCCCTTCTCTGTTTGTTACTGACGACCTGGCTCCTCCCCCTCCAGCGGAGGAGATGGAAGTCATTCCCCTGTCCGACCCGGGCCAGGACGCCCAGCCCGCAGGGCCCCGGGAGGGCGGCACCGCCCAGCAGATCATGCAGCTGCTCCAGGAGATCCAGAACCCCCAGGGGGCGCCGCGGCTGCCCCCCTTCCTGGGAGACAACCCCTGCGTTCCCTTCTTCTACCGGCCCGACGAGCAGGACGAGGTCAAGATCCTGGTGGTCTGAGAGAGACTGGGCCTGGGGGGGAGGGATTCAGACCTGTGTTTGTGAGAGAGAGAGTGATAGTGGAACCATGAAGAGGGTTTTTGGTTTCTCACATACATTCTCTGTTTGCCCTGTTTTGCCAAATTATAAATAACACATTTCGCAAACGTCGCTCAAATACCGACCCTCGTTATTCCCACCTTAGTGGTCCCCCGACCAGACTGAGCTGGCCCCTTTGTCCTGCCGACGTGTTATCGCAGCTAAAGATACCTCCCCTCCTCTCCCGGACACTTAAGTGCAATAGAAGAAGCTCTACTTTCTGCCCTGCCACTACCCCCACGGCGGATGCGCCCCGTGCCGGTGTCATCTCAAGCTTCTTCGCCGAGCCGCTCGCACCGTTGTCCGTTCACCAAACACAGTGTCGCGTTTGAATGTATGGCCGCGGGCGTCGTAACCTTACCGGTGGGTCACCGGGAAGTGTGTGAGAAAGCCAGTGGAGGACTCGTGGTACCACATAGGTCGTGTGGAACCGGTTCTGTACACTGTGAAGAATAAGAAGAAGAAGGTCTGGCAAGATGGAAGCAAGTAGAGTAGAAACGCATATGGGCTCTGTTCAGCTACTGTACCGCATTACACGCTTTTTGTTTTGGTCCTCGAGCATAAACACTGAACATGAGCAGCGTGTGCACAGTGTAATCATATGGTAGTATATTAGCTGGCCAATTGTATATTAGCTTGCTGTGAACCACCATGTTTGCCGTCTGGGAAAGGGGCTCTCTGCTGAAGGGGCAGCCGAGTGGCATTCGCTGACTGGCTCTTTATAGAATCTCTGCACGACGCAGAACACGACTGGAATTGTTAGTACGTTTCGTGGGATAATCGGGGTTGTGAATCAGTCAGTTGTTTGCTTCTTCACTGCTTCACTATGTTACGTTTTCGCTCGTAGTTCCACATATCAAAGATGATTTAGTGCACATTTGTTCTTTCCAACTGGACTGTATGAGTAGAACTGCTGTTTTGAGTCAGGGACCCCAAAGCCTTCTGCGCATCAGCCCAAGTTTCATCCATTGTGCTTCTTGTAGAGTTCTGTTGGATGATATAATTGCACAAAAACTGTACAGAGCTTCTCGGCTTCATCATAATGCTGGTCTGTGTCGGCAGCAGAGCTGTTTCCCTGTTCGCTGTAACAGGGAGACCTTATGATGCCACTGGAAGGCTGAGGGTTCTACAAGTTCTGTTGCTGGGTGGATTGGATCTGGGGGGGGGGGGTTGTGGTGTACAGTACATTAGAGTAGAAGGAGAAATGAAGAAATAATTTGTAGGATCTTTCTAATAGTATACAAACCAGTTCATATGTTATTCCTAATGGATGAATTCCGAATGAATCCACGTTCATAACACTGGCTCACATATTTAAGCTTTTATGAAATATGGCAAATGGGTTTGTTTACATTTCAAAGGTAACTACAAAGTGTTGATTATTATATTATACATGAATACTTGTTTGTTTGGAGAGTTACCATGTGGAAACAACAGGGATGTCAAGAATCTGTGCAGTTTTCACTGACATTAGTGTGATAAGGTATGTAGGGATGTGGAAGTGTTTAATACGACACCAAGCCAACCTTAAACCACAGCACTTTGAGCACTAACGGAAGTCTTTTAATCGGCATCATCATTCTAGATTAATTTTCCTTCTTTCTTTCCCAGAATTAATATCTAATTCCTTATTGAAAAACATGTTTTCACAAACAAATTTTTCTAATTGATAGTTGAATGCATTGAATGCATTGTGTGATTTGCGAGGCTGAAATGGAAGCAATTATTGTCTCTGCTGTAAAAGAGGTGTGTATATACTGTACTTGTGTAAGATATTGTATATTCATTAAGCCTGGTGTGTGTGTGTGGGGGGGGGGGAGGAGGATGTTGTCAGTCGCTATGGACAACTTAGAAACTCCGGTTGTTGAACTGGCTGGGATTTAATACAGATTGAACTGAAACATTCTATTTATTTGGAATAGACAGTATCTTAACAACGTTAACGTAAGAAGTGTTGGACAATGAAGGATCATCCAAGAACTGTCTGATGTGGTGATTATATATTTTCTATTTAGTTTTTCCTTGAGCTTTTTTTCTTTCCCTCTACTGAATAAAACTGAATGAGCAAACGGAACAATGTAGTCGTTCAGTGACGTGATATGTACATACATGGTTAGCGATTAGTTAGGGGGGGGGGGGAGAATCGTTTCAGTGAATGCATTTCAAATTTAAGTGGGAAAACTTGAAGATGTTTGTGATTTGTTTTATTTTTTTATTTCTTGTTTTCACTGATGTGACATCAGAGCTGTAACCTCCTTCAGGTGAAGCTGTCTCATGAAGAATACAAGGGGAGTCTGTTGGTACACTTTATTGTGTTAAAGCACAGTCCCACACATGAAGGGTGTGGTTCTGCCCACAGAGATTCAACAGGTTATGCAACCTCAGCACTGTAGGACAGAACGCACGCACGCACGCACACACACACATACACACATGCACTATGACCCTACGCACGCACACACAGACAAATCTAAATGCATCCCTTAACTCCCGAATACATAATTTAAATATTAAATATTTGAGGATATATATATATATACTGTTTATGTTTTATTATACAGTCTTTATTCATCATTTTGTATTAATGTATTCATACATTGTAGACTAAATCCTCTAAACAGCCGAAGCGCATGTCCCTTTGATACAACACGTACATATTAACACAAAATATATGTCCATCGTCTGCGTCCGCTTGGATAACTTGAGTTGCAACAACCAACACCAACAGGGGGCGCAATGAGACAAGTGAAGCAATGGGAAAAGTAAGGTCACTGCACAATCTCTCAAACAGCAATATGAAAGTGAATGGGGAGGAATAGGTTCTGGGCGCTCTATGCATAGAGGGGTGTTGTTTGTCAGTTGTCACTCACCACCATGCCCACTGAGGGAGGGGAAAGAAAACAGAAAAAAAAAAAGCACAATTCAAAAACTTGTTATGCATTCTGGGCCTTGGGTGATTTTGATCAGAAGTGGAGCAACCTAACATGCAGATTAAACATCAGCAGCACCGATCAACATCAGCGTTGATGTGTCGCGTCACAGTTCAGTCCTACCATTTAGTTTACAGCTCAAAATAACACAGTTTGGGGTGCAGTTATACTCTTTAAAGGGACTCTATTGATCACACGCTGTAATGGTTTGTGTGTGATCAATAGCATGATTGTATGCCTTTGCACTGCATTCTGTCTCCTTAATTAATTTGTATTTATTAGTGCTGTTAGTCCATTCAGGGCATTAACCAAAGGTTTTTATCTAGCGTGTCTGGTGAGTACAATTTCAGGTATTAGCGGAATTAGGCGGAAAAGCCTTTCCAGGTCCAGGTTTTCAACGTGTAGCTGCACCCCGGCTCTGAGCCTGACTCCATCTTAAAGGTGTAACTGCACCCCAGCTCTGAGCCTGACTCCATCTTAAAGGTGTAACTGCACCACGGCTCTGAGCCTGACTCCATCTTAAAGGTGTAACTGCACCCCAGCTCTGAGCCTGACTCCATCTTAAAGGTGTACCTGCACCCCGGCTCTGAGCCTGACTTCACCTTTAAAGTGCAACATCACCCCAGCTTTGAAAATGCTAAAACACAGTCAAGGAGCTGGGGGAGGGGAGGGGATGGGGGGGCATTAACATTTGAATTTAAAGACGCGCAATGTTGTAAACCGCCAAGTCCTAGGGTGATTTTTAACAGATATGACATGTAAAGCCATTTTCAGACCATAAAATATTTTATATATAAAAACAAATGTAGTCAATATTATCACCAGCATTTGCATGTTTCATCACAGTGCAGTCTTGTTTAGTTAACATCTCAAAAAATATATTTTAGGGTTTTGCAGTTACATGTTAATAGAACTAGGTGAAAAAGCCTTTAATTTGGCTGTTGCCTGGAAACATCATCAGAACTCACTTACATGTGCTGACTCTATGTCTTACAGACAATTTTTGTCAACGCTAAATATTGGTCAGTGTCTTTGTTGATCAGTTATTTGGTAAATTCAGTTGAGTAGTGGATACTGTAGGTAATTGTGTGTGTGTGTGTGTGTGTGTGCGTGCATACATATACTGTACAGCTGTTCATCGATAGGTAGGTACTGTATATATGCATGCACGCTGCTCAACCTTGTATGTCTGTGCTGCTGCTTGGCCAGGTCTCCTGCTGAAAAGGAGATGTTAATCTCAACGAGACTTCAGCTGGCTCAATGAAGGTTAAATAAAGAAATGTAAGAATAGATGAGGGCAGTTCACGGTGTAAACGTTGTGTCCTTCCCTATACAGTGAGGAGCAGGTATGGGACGATATGCACGTCGTGATTATCCTGGGCACAATAATTGCATTTACGGTATTATCCTGATAATCTAAATATGCATAAAAGTTTTAAAATGGCACTAAAACATACTGTAAGCATAACCTTATATTTATTTAAGACACATTGTATTGCATCATAGGACACATCTTTAAATAGATGTACCATGGAACAATCTAAATAAAATAAACAATAAATAAACCAAAAAAATCGAATTAGTAAACTAGCTGTTTTCAACTCATATCCACGCGTATGTATATCCACGCTCATCAGGATAATAAAATTCAACACGATAAAAGCATCTTGTGTGTTTTGATCCCAGTATAAGATCCCTGGGTCATGACAGATGCCGTTATCAAGCATCAACTAAGCATCTTATATACATCTTATGAATACATAGCCTCACAGGTGCAACAGTGTGAAAGAGAACCCCCACCGACCACATTAAGAATATTCTTTTGACAATATATACAGTGTGTGTATATGTGTATATAATATATACAGACATACAGAATGTATATACTGTATAGAGATGTATACTGTGTGTGTGTGTGTGTGTGTATATAATATATACAGACATACACAATGTATATACTGTATAGAGATGTATACTGTGTGTGTGTGTGTGTATAATATATACAGACATACACAATGTATATACTGTATAGAGATGTATACTGTGTGTGTGTGTGTTTGTGTGTGTATATATATATATATACGCACACACACACTATATATATATACTGTATATACTGTGTGTGTGTGTATATAATATATACAGACATACACATGTATATACTGTATAGAGATGTATACTGTGTGTGTGTGTGTGTGTGTGTGTGTGTTTGTGTGTGTGTATATATATATACGCACACACACACACTATATATATATACTGTATATACTGTGTATAGATATAGAGATATTAAAAAGTCAGCAGCAGGAAATATCTGAAAAATATGGGGAAACTCATATTTCAGTATTCCCTGAACATCCATGCTAAATATACAGTGCATGTGCATATGCATACACGCCCCCATTCACGTGTCATGACGTGTCATGTTTCTATGTATAATAGCATACAGTGTATTCCCTGTTTTTGTGAGGCTTCGGTGCGTCGTTTAAGTGTATGTACAGTATGTTGTAAAAAATAGAGATGGAGAGAGAGAGAGAGAGAGAGAGAGAGGGAGAGAGAGAGAGAGAGAGAGAGTGAGAGAGAGAGAGAGAGAGAGGGAGAGAGAGAGAGAGAGAGGCAGAACAAAGGGAGGAGCTCAGGTCTGTTGCGGTGGAGGGCGGTAGATGGCGCTGCTGTCCAGGAGCTTGGATGCATGGTACTTATGGAGAAGAGAAGAAGAGGTCTAGTGGGTTGGAGACGGCGGGGGTCTCCGACTGTGACACACACACGCACACACGCACACACACAGACAGGCACACACATGCACACACACACACACACACACAGACAGGCACATACACACGCACACGCACACAAGGAGGGAGAGACAGGTTGATAGGCATGACGACAGGTTAGGGGTTGAGGGCTTATTGTAAGGGCTTCCCTAGGATAGTTTTTACACCCGGCCTGTTAGAAGGCTAGAGAATGATTTATGTAACTACGCTACATGGTGCTGGTTTAGCTAGCTTAGCGGTTTCTTAACTATATTAATGTGTTAACGATCCTCTTAGCATAATCATTGTGTAGCCAATTACGGTATACCATTTTGGCATTTGAGTAAAGAAACTTTTACAAGCTTCTATGAATTGGCTACTGGTTAAAATAGCCCTGTTGTTAATCAGAAATGTTTGTTTGTCTGAAAATTAGTATTGCCACAAGGTGAACCATAATATTATTAGTAAGCCAACTTTTATCCTGTTGTTTAAAGCCACATTTAAATATCTTCCTTGTAACCATAAGGTAACGCTGTATGTCATGTTGTTTAAAGCCAAATTTAAATATCTTCCTTGTAACCATAAGGTAACGCTGTATGTCATGTTGTTTAAAGCCAAATTTAAATATCTCCCTTGTAAACATAAGGTAACGCTGTATTTTATGTCAGCAGTTCCTGTTTTTCCTCTGTGAAATTTCACCCCCCTATCGCCCACCTCTTTGCGCATGCGGGTCCACTCCAGAAACATACTCCTCTGACGCTCACAGGACAACACCACAGAAATGGGTGGAATGTCATGGACAACACACACGCGACATTGACATAAACGTGAACCCCGCCTGGACCCAGGCATCACCTTGTGTTTGTGTGGGAGTGTTTGCGTGTGATTGTGTGTCTAGGCAGCGTACAAACGGTCAGTTCCTACGCTGAGTTTACTGCTGTTTCCCAACACGAACGGATCGATAAGGGGGCATGTCTCTCTGAACTGGGGGTGTGTTTGTTTATCCCATGCAGAGTCAGCTGAAGCAGATCTCTCCGGCGGGAGGCTGAGATCAAGGGGAGGTGGACGGGACATGCAGAACGTCTTCTCAGACAGTGGTTTTCAAACGCTCTGAGGTGTACCGGGGGGTCGCAGACTATTAAACCACAGACGCATTCAAATTCGGTGAACTGAGGTGAACGTTCGCGTTGAGCCTTCACACTTTAAAATGAGGAGGTTTTGTGTAAACATTCCAAAGTGTTAGATGTGTGTTCACCAAGAACTACCGTTGTTCGTGGCAAACTCAAAGCACATGGAAAAACTATTATAAAAAACATATTATAATATGCGAACGTCCACCTTTGTTTGCCAATTTGCCAACACACCTCCGATTACATTAATAATTAATAATAATAATAATAATAATAATAATGTTTCTCATTATATTAACGTAATTGTTTGACCTCCCGACCCCCGGCTTTGTAAACCATGCCAACAATCTAAGACACGAGGCCCAGACATACCAGTAACGACAGTCCTCATTGGTCAGAGACAGTGATTCTGAAAGAGGAACCACAGCGGTTTGGGTGTGGCAGAGAGGGAGGTAGAGGTGGAGAGGAGAGGAGAGGAGTGCACAAACACAAACAAAGGAGGTTACAGAGAAGGAGGAGGCATACGTCACGTCAAAGTCACGTCTCTCACTCTGGGAACTTCCCGCCGTTCGATTGTCTGACGGCAAATGAACATTCCAGGAATAACACTTAAAAGATTAAATCGGATATGGTGTGGCAGTGGCGCACCCTCTGGCCATGATGTGCAACTGTAATGTTTTTGAAAGACAGACTTTAGGCAGGTATTAAGATTATTATGGATTATTTCCAGTGGTAATTCCACATAAACAATTTTTATTTGACCAGAAACAGGCTATATGCATCTTTATGTGGTGGACGGTGAGTGCGAGCCTCGTCCGTAACGCGTGTCTTCTATAAGGAGAATGAAAAGCTGCTTCCGGAAATGTGCCGGCTCACGAAAACACAGCTAAAGATGCTAGCTAGCTAACCAGCTAGGTCGCTCACTCGTGTCCTCAGGGCAAGCCGAAAGGCAGATAAATGGAATCATATCAGCACACACGTTAATTATCTACTTGGGTCTCCATGCAGGCAGTTTAATCGTTAGAATACAGCCAGGGATGTGATGTAACCTACCGAGGGGCATTTGGGTGTGTGTGTTATTATGATCTTTAGGTTAATTCCCGCGTCGTGGTGGGTGCAGAAAGCGAAAGAAGATACAGGCCAGAAGGTAAAACGTTACTGTGTGTTTTCATTTACACAGCATGTTCACCCACCCGCCTGGTTTATAACAGAACGAAGCTCTACTTTCAGCCTGTACATCTGAATTATAATTGTCCAAAAATGTGTCCGTTTGTTTAACACATTCTACACCTCTGCTCATCTGCTGTCAACAGCTCTGTTTTAATTTTCCTTTTTTCGTTCCCCCCCCACCCCCTTCCCTCCCCCACACTTTTGTTGTTGTCTTCACATCGCCCGTAGCAAAGATTGCACGTCACCATTTTACCCAGGCGGTGGTGCTGTGTCCCACCCCGAGGGAGGACCTACCTGGGCACGTTGGGCGGGGCGCGGTTTGGCCGCGAGGGCACGGTCGGGGGCGCAGCGCCATAAGGGTCCGGAGAGACCCCCGGGCGAGAGGGTACGGGGGGTCCCCCGGCCGGGGGAGGGCCGGGTGGAGGCCCCCGGGAGAGCGGCCTGTTTGGGGGCCCCGGGGGGGCCCGGCGGTTTGGGAGAGGGCTAGTGGCCGGAGACCTGGGGACACGGGAGGGGAGGGGCTTAAGTGAGCCAGTAGAGCAGACGTCAACTGCCGGGAATTAAGCCAGGAAGTAAACTAGGAAGTTAACCAGGAAGTAAACTAGGAAGTAAACCAGGAAATAAACCAGGAAGTAAACTAGGAAGTTAACCAAGAAGTTAACCAGGAAGTTAACCAGGAAGTAAACTAGGAAGTTAACCAGGAAGTTAACCAAGAACTTAACCAGGAAGTAAACTAGGAAGTTAACCAGGAAGTAAACTAGGAAGTTAACCAACTCAAAAGCAACTACTGGAACAACTGGATAATCTCTCCATCCCTCCTCACCGTCCCCCGGAGCCCCCCCGCTGCACGCTCAGCCAGGAGTCGTCGACGGGCGGCGGCATCGCCGTGGTGATGGTGGTGGTGCTGATGTCTCCAATGATGTGGAGGGCCTCCCGCAGCGCGTGGTACATGCGCAGCATCTCGTCCCGATGGCGAGCCTGCTCCTGGGACTCCTCCATCAGTGTGCTTTGGTCGCCACAAGAGTACAGCTGGGCCAGCAACTCAGCGTTGATGAACTCCTTGGTC
>JAODUK010060468.1:6783-17792 GCA_027564635.1 Typhlichthys eigenmanni
CCCCCCCCCCCCCCCCCCCCCCCCCCCCCCCGGGCAGATGGAGACAGGAGAGAGATTAGACTGCAAGGGACGACAGCCAGAGCAAGAGCCACACCACAAAATGCAACCAAACACACACACATAGCTAAGAAGTGATACTGTACATTTATGGATAGCTTGCTGACTCCATGACCGCCTATAAAGTGTAACTGCACCCTAAATTGTATTTTTTTCAGATGGAAAGTTAATAAGACTAATATTGACAAAATCCCTGTAAAAAACCAACAACATGTTTTTAAGATTTTCCGGTCTGGAAATGGCTCTACACGTCATATACATGAAGACTCGGCCTGGACATGGCTGGTTTCCAACAGTACTCCTCATCTGCTCGTGCATCACCTTCAAGTGTTAACGTTAATGAGCCCCCCTCCCATCACCCAGCTCCTTGACTACATTTAAACATATTTCAAAGTTGTGCAATGTGTGAAGTCAGGCTCAGAGCTGGGCTGCAGTTACACCCAACCGGCACGGACGTTAATGAGCTCGCTTTGAGAGACGCGTGTGCCACTTGCAAGTCATTAGGGCCGAGTCATGCCACGAGACAATAGAGGCTATTTGAGGCCGAGCCTGTTCGCGGTGGTGCGATCTACAGAGACACGACATCCTTCACGCGACCCTCTTCTTTCTGCGGGGCACCGCCGGCATCAGCCAAGGTGCCCCGCGCTCCCGGTACCCCGTCGCAGCCAGGGCCAGCTTCAGTCACGCTCTCCGCGGTTTCTAATCCGTGTATCGTTAGCGGGAGGCGGAGGCCTTCGGGGCCACCGCAGACACACTTTAATGGGGGAAGAGGGAGGCGAGAAACATGTAGCGCTGATCCACCAGGGAGAGAGAGAGGAAGAGAGGATAGAGGCATGAGAGAATGAGTTAAGAGTGACAATAAAAGGGAAAAATTAAAATATGTGCTAGATAAGGGGGCGCATGTTGTATAGGCGAGGCAAGTGCCACTAAAAATGAAGCAGGGCAAAAAAAGAAAAGCAAACAGTGACAACGCCAACAAAATGCCTGCCGTGGTAAATTGTTAAATTATGCGCCGGCGTTGTAAAAACTAAGCCTGGCACCTATGTGAACAAGATAGACGGCAGCGCCTGGGAAATATATTTCTACGCTGCAGCTTTATGATCAGCGCTCTGAGAGACTGCCATAATTAATGAGCATGTTTGAGAAATAAAAAGAAAGAAAAATTAGAAATAAAAATAAAATAACGATGTGTGAATATGCCAGCCATGCCTGGGCTCGCTGAATAAGCAAAACTAAGTTTCTCTCATGCCCGGTTCTAACAATTGATGGCAAAAAATAAAAGGTATGTATGAATACACACACACACACACACACACACACACAGATAGATAGACACACACAAATACAAACTGTAAAAAATAATAGATTGAAAAGGTGCAGAGTTGGGGCCTGGGTAAACATTAGCTCCCAGAATCCTTTGCCAATCAAAGGGTGCATGTGGCAATGCATATTTTCCCCATCCAGTCCGCGCTGGTGTGATGGGATGCCAGACGGCAGCCATACCCAAGCCTGGAAGCAGCCAGCCTGCGGTTTTATAGACGCTGCCAGCGAGATACGGTTCAGAGTACACAATGCTTTTATTGTTATTTTGGTTTCTGATTGGGAATTACAACCCCTCCCCCGACACACACAAATATGACCAGTTATCTTTTTAATCACTATGGGCAAAAGGCCCGGGTCCATCACACATTTCAGTGTTCGGCGCTCATCAACCAAGCTCACTTATCGGGTTGTACTGGGTCGTTTGCCGTGCGTGCGCTGATCGCTATTGGCAGGGGCCGTCGGAAACGCTACGTCTGCGGCCTATGGGAAAAAAGAAAAACGGTACGTGGTCAATTCCAATTATCCTCATCGCTTCTACTTCATTAATCAGAGGGGAGGTTTTATACTTCACAAGGTATTGGAGCGCTTTTGATCTCCCCTGCGGTCCTAATAGCCGCAGCGCTAAGTGGCTGGCTGGGGAAGGGAGTGGGGGGGCCGGGCAAACAATTGGAAATGGGTCGGGGGATCAGAGAGAGCAAGAGAGTGACAAGAACGCAGAGGATGTGGAAGGGATCAGGGGTTACACTGTCTCCAGTGTATGAGCCCCATAGCAGCTGTTAGAAGCGATGGGAAGCGCTCGCTCACACACACACACACACACACACACACACACAACTGCAGTCGCGAAAAAGCCCAGCAAGGCAGTTTTTGTGCCCCTAGTAGAGGTCACCGGGTCAAGGAACCCAATTAAAAAGACCATTAACATTCATGCGGGGAACAGGTAGCGGCGGCATGTCCAGCCTGTCGTACCGGCAGCATCCTGGGAGGTTTGGTAAGGGTCAGGAGGTTAATATGAGCCAAACCAACTGCTTCATTAGCCTGACTGTGTGTGAGCGTGTGTGTGTGTGTGTGAGCAAGAGAGCGAGAGAGAGAGAGAGAGACACATATAGTAGTAGCATTTGTGAGTGCATGTGCACGCGAGCAAGAGAGACAAGCATACAGTAGCGTGGTGCGTGATTGTGTGTGCCGCGTGGCTAGCTTGCGCTGCGTCCACAGAGAGCACACTCCGTCGACACGTGTGGACACACAACCGACATTCCCCTGCTGGTTCCATGGGCGTACGTAGAGATGTATTCCCTTTGTGGCACAGCAACGTCCAGCACCCAGAGAACAGGCTGGACCATTCACGTACACACCAGCAGGGTCTGTGCTACTAAAACCGGCTGATACTGAAGTGGCTTTTACCGCGGTGAAAGGTTACCACTGAAGTGCATCGTGCCGAGAGCACGGTGGCTTAGTGGCTACGCCAACGACGTCAGAAGTGTCTTCAGAGGGCGGCCAATCAATCAGGCTCAATGAGGATTGTGTGGGGGAGGGGGGTTTTGGATCCTGGCCTGCATCCAGCACGTGGCAGTGAATGTGTGTGTATGTGTGTGTGTGTGTGGGGGGGGTGTGTGGCGGTAAGAAGTGGATCAACGGTAAATAAGACGCCAGCGGCAACGCTAGGTAGGCCCTAACAGAGAGTAAACATCATTAATTGGAGATGCACACATGGATGGATGCGGCCAGATGGTGTTTTGTACTCATTTGTCATACGATGCTGACAGTTGAGAGGAGAACACGGGCGATATACTGTAGGGGAGAGACTGGGGGGAGAACATGGGTGTATATTGATCGCATATTCCGCAGTGCACTAGCTTAAAATCAAGCTCTACTGATTCCGCATGTGTGGGTGTGCGTGTTTGTGCCGATCGTGCCTGGCCACGTTTGCGGCGTCGGACGAGCCGAGAGGCGGCGGGGTGCCCGCGGCACGGCACTAGCCAAACCTGGCGGGCATTACACCCCATCTGTCACCAGGCCACGTCCCGCCGCCGCCACAGTCAGGACGACGGTCCCATGGACAGGGGAGGGGGGGGGGAGGGGGAGGAAGAACGGCAGAACGAGAAGGACAAAGAAACGTGCATTCTTCTGCTGCGGAAACAGCTCTGATGCAGCCATGAAATGACGCTCTTAACAGAAATAGGGAGCCACACTTAAACAACACAGACAGTGCAGGGGGAGGACGACGACGACATGCGACAGACGAACCCGACAACCCGCCGCGCTGCACACGCAGAGACCTGCTGGAGGCTGCGGGCCTGTTGCAAGCTGCTCCCTTTGGTCCAGGCAAGGGCAGCTCTATTTAGGAGGACGGGCACGCGGACAATCCTACTTTGTCTACCATCTTTGCGTGTAGTTTTCTCCATTCAAATTTGACCTTTCACAATATACTTTTTTTTTGTTGTAAATACACAACACACATTTGTGTGCGCGCTTGCTGCGAGATTGAAAAGCCGCCAGACACGGCCATCTACATCGGTCGAGGCGCAGTGTATGTCAAGTGGTCGCAGGGGAGGAAATAAAGCCCTGAAACATTACAATAAGGAGGAACGTGGAAACATGCACCTGGCGGCAGCACTGCGCGCCCACACATCCTCTTGAACTGTGAGGCCGTCCCACACTCTCACTCTCTCGTGCACAACTTCAATCACACAAGTTGGCTTCGGTGTTGGCCATGCCCGTGGCCCGAGGTTACTGCAGTGCAAAGAAACCGTTCACAAGACTTATACTGGAAGAGTACCCACCACCACCACATTCAGTTCAAGTGAAATTAAATGCAAAATCCTGCAGGTGAACATTGCAGGGAATGGGGAGGGAAAATGAAATTAAAATAAGAAATAAATAATTTCTCAAACTCAATAGATTTTTCAATACGTTTTGAACCAATGCAAGATTAATGATTCCAAACAACATTGACTGACACGTCTCAGCAAGCCTGAGGCGACACAGTTGGCACTCGTTTCCAAGGTAACATGTTTACGCTTTAGACATCAGGCTGAAACTGGCACCTGGAAATGACTCACAGTGGGCACAAAAAGCTTCCACTTCATACAGCGAGTGCATCCAACAATACTGCAAATTACAAGATTACATTTGCGGTGCTCAGAATCAAGAACTAGGAAGTCAACCCTGCTAGTCTTGAATGACACAGGCACATTCTGAACTCCATCTATGTGCAACAAGAGCATTCCTTGCAATGGAATACAATTTGTAAAATTATATCAATAATAGACGTGTCCTTAAAATGCGCTAGGACTGTGGAGGGTTCAAGCACGCAGGGTGGTTTAAGCACATGGCTTTTTCTGGGCTCTGATGGCCGAAATACAAACTCCTTCTGGAATAACAACACCCATACTGACCTGAAGGGACAAACGAGCTGTTATTGTATCCACAACAATGTTAGGCACACGCGCTCCTGTCAATCACACACACAAGCGTGCGCTCACTTGCAACAGCGCAATGTCACCTTGGGTCTCGTTGTCACATCTGCCAAAGCCTTGGTGCGGAGGCGGCAAGGATCAGTCGGAGCTAAATAAGCTGTCACGGCGAGCCATCACACCACCTCGCATCATCTCAGCAACGCCCAAGCTCCCGAGTGGAAGCCACACCCCCTTTCCAACCACCGCGCGCGCCTAACAGGGCTGCCACGGTCCAACGGGGAAGCAAGATCTGTCAGGTTCTTAGAGAGCTCTGAAAAGCTAATTAATTCTGGATCCTACCCCTTGATGTTCTTGTCCTCGCACCCCCCCCCCCACCACCACCCAACCGACATCTCACCAGTGCGCTGGTGCAAAATGGCGTGCGTCAGCCTCTGGATCTAATTAGCGAGCGACCGTCATTCTGGGGGCTAGCGCTAACAATGGCCCGATTAGCGCGCGCGCGGAGCTTCTGGTGCCGTGGCGGGTAGTCGGCGCGTCCCGGTTTGTTCTGTTCCTGCGGATTACGAAGACAATGCTCTCAAGATACGGACCATCTTGATACGAGGGCAGGCAGCCCAACCCACCCGGTGGGCATGAGGTTGCCGCGCAGACTCCAAAAAACCCCCGGCAACAGGATTTGTACAGCACGAGTCAGAAGAGATTGCAAATAAGATGCAGAGATTAGCCAAAATAATTCTCATTTAAGCCTTCATCTAATTACACGGGTAATTTGGGAGAGGATTCATTCTAACAACAACGACCTACGACATCCTACTTTTACAGTAACACTGTAAAAGAAACACTGCCTCCGCGGCAATTAATATTCTCCTCCAGGCTTTCTAGGGGACGGGGAAAAGGAGGCGGAGGGTGGGGGAGGGGTTTGGAGCAAAGGTTCAAGAGAAGCTCAACAGGGTTCTGGGCAGGGTTTACCCAGAGTTCAACGGGGCTATGCAGAGGGCTCCATCGGAAGGCCTTATTACCCAACATCACGACAGGCGGGATCGGGAGAGTGCATGGGTGTGTGTGTGCGCGTGTGTGTGTGTGCACACGCAAGGGGCAGGATCAGTGGAATAAATCCACACTTGAAAGAGCAGCTCAATCAAGCTCTACTATCCATCTCTCTCTCTCTCTCTCTCTCTCTCTCTCTCTCTCTCCTACTGTCTCATCTCACTCTCCTCCCTGCTACTGGTTCACAGAGAGTTGAAGGGTTCAAGGGGGCAGAGGGGTTGCCAGACCTCCCAGAGGGTGATCCTTCACTACTTCAGGACCAGGACGTCTCTCTGCCGGCTGTCAATCAATCAATAAATCAATCACCCAATCAGGAGCAGCGGACTGCCAATGAGAGGCGGGGACAGTTTAGTCAATGTGAGACACCACAGCCGCATGTACCGCGGGTGATGGGTAGTGACAGGAGTGACAGGAAGCATCAAACAGACAGACAGACACACACGCATGCACACGCACGCACAGCCCTGTTAGATGCTAAACATCGCTACAAAGCAAACAAGCTCTTTCAGCAACAGGTCTGGGGAAGTGCGGGGAATCCTTTTCTCCGGCTCTGCTTCACCCATCCGCCCGTTCTTTGATAGAGAAAAGAAATGAGGGGATGTAGATGAAGGGGCGGGGGGGGGGGGGGTGACCCCGTTTTGTTTCCTGTGCGATTTAATAAAGCAGATTTCACGCCACCGAAAGTGGAGAAGATGCCCTTCATTAGGATGCCACGTATCCTGGGCGCAGATTTCCGTGCCTCACCACGTCCATAGTTTAATCCAATTTAGCTTGGCATGATAAAAGGAATTACTGCGCTGTCACCCACCCATAGAGACAGACACACACACACACACTGACACAAACACCCAGGGGGCTTGTGTGTATCACACACTGTGTGAGACAGGCCGGGGGGGGACTAGAGTAACCGTGTTTTAAATGGCGTCACTTCTGTTTCCGCAGAGCACATTAGGCCAAGTGTTCCTGGAACACAGCAACACTGGCCTGTGACCTAAACCTGAATATATGAAAGGCAATTGCTCCCTTCGCTAATGAATTAACATACCTTCTGCGGCAGGGGCTGGTTTGAATGACGGCCTATTAGAATTACATGTATTGTCATCGAATAATCCTAAAATACCAGAGAGGAGGAATGCTACCAAATACATCTGATTATCTTTTCAAGGGTCACAGCTTGTGCACCTGTTTGATGTGCGCAGATATAAAGATGCATCAGAAAGTAGACATCTAATGGAAAAGATCTTCCCCATTATATTTCTATGAACAACGATGGCGCGTGTCAAAAAAAAAAGAGAACTGCCCCCCCGGTACTGCAATGGTTCATTACGCCACTCCATAAAACTGATTTGAATGAAGGATAACAGTGGGACTTTTGAACTTCAAGATTTCATTAGCAGCGTGAAGAGCTAGCGGCTGCTCTTTGAGCTTTCTAAATAAAAAGGGGAGAGCTTCTTTTGAAGGATACGCCCCACATTGGGACTCAACCTCTCAAAATAGGGAACTTGAAAAAAAAAGGCAGAGATCTGTGGTTCTCATAGTTGAGGGGTCACGTGATTTAAAGGATATGAAGCCATCTTTCCTGCTTTAGCACAAGCAATGGAAATCACTACCTATATGAGCCATGCATACTAGCTGGGGGGGGGGGCAGATTCTGTGACCTCTCTGTCAGCAGTCACCTGTCACTGGTGCTGAAGCAACTCAACAGCGCTTGTGAGCATTTTTATGTAAGGGGCTGACGCTATTTTTGTGACACTCTCCACTCCCTCCCTCCCCTCGACAAGCGTTGGATTCGGAGAGCCGTTGTTTACTTCAAAAAAAGGATGCAGAAGGGCGATTCATGGGCATGTGTGCATATATGACAATGACACCCGGTCACCCTGTCACTTATCAAAAATACTCTACCAGAGAGTTTTTGTCAAAAAATGCTCTGCGGCTGAACGTGGATCCGAGACCGGCTGTGATTCACAGACCCGGACCAGTACATATACGGTATATTGTTTGTTTGTGTTGCGCTTGTATTGTGCTTCTAGACAGTTCTTGTGGCAATGCCAATCTCTCGACCTATGGAAATCCATTTGTGTTCAGGCGTGTCCGAGGCTTGACTTTCACACACTCAGCAGATCCACTCTCTCCCACGGCCAACTGCCACTGTGTTGGGCCGTTGGCAGGTTGGGCCGTTGGCAGGTTGGGCCGTTGGCAGGTTGGGCCGTTGGCAGGTTGGCGCGGCGGAGGCTAAGGCAACACCGGCACAAGCTGGCTCACCAACGCGCGGGTCAACGGGAAGCGGCACCGGGCACGAACGTAATCTTCCAGCAGCCACCTCCAGACGCACGGGGCGGGAGGAGTGGGAACGGGCGGCAGAAGGGCAGATGGAGGGGGCAGGGGGCAGCGGTGGTGAGGGGGAGGAAATGTGGTGTCATGGCGTATGTGTTTCATTTTCCCCTCCCCCTTCCCCACTGTGAAGGGCGTCCGGCCCAGCCTGGCCCCAGCCTGGGTCCAGCTCTATATGGGCAGATCAACAGGATGAGAGGGCCCGTCCATCTGTGCTGTCGCAGTGTGTAGCGCCAACGCTCTCCACAGCTGCCGTACGCGGCCTTTAAGACATCGTCTACCTGGATCAGTAGCGGCAACTTGGAATCGCAACGCGGCCGCGACTCTGCCACCTAGCTGCCGGGGAGTGGTACTGCTTGTGGTGGGGGTATAGGGGGGCAGTTAGAGGCCTTTGAGGAATCGGAAATGCCAGCCATCGGCACACAGGTGAGATGAGTGCGTGTGCGTGTGTGTGTGTGTACTCACAGCGGGCACCAGGAGCTTCTTGACCTCCTCCACGGCTCTTCTCATCTTGATCTCCGCTCTGGCCTGCGTGTCCTCCACCGTGATGAGGACGTGGAGGTCCTCGTTGAGGTGCTCCCAGTTGGGCTTACCCCTGTTCTGCTCCTCCTACACAGACAGACAGACACAGACAGACAGACGAGATGTGACATATCAGTGTTTGGGGTATCAGAGGACAATAGGGCCACGGCACGGCTTGACAGGCGACGGCCTTTACTCATCTATTTAACTTTGAGAAGACGCCCTGCCTTAATACATCCACCCCCACCTCTCCCCCGCTTCAGTCTCTTTGGGGAGACAAGGGTGATGACTTGCCCTCCAACAATCACAACAGAAGACTGACTGATGGCAGAATCACAGGATTATTTGGGTGGGGGGGGTGGGGGACACATCATTGGTTTAACAACAGGTTTAACACAACCAGTACATTCCACTCCTGTTCCAAATATGAACAGATTTGACCAAACAGGAACCTCCGGTGTCGAGATTTGACGCAAGACGCAAAAGTGCCAAAATCTGCTAAATCTGCAGTTCATCAATATTTGTGATATTTTAGAACCATTATTCCAGAAAATGTGTTTCCGTAGGAATGTCTCATTGAAAGAGTTGACTTGACATTGCTATAGCTTAGGCGGCGGCGCTAACGTTATCTATTTGCATCGAACTTGGAAGGAAGAAGGAGCAATCTGGAAAACTGTAAAAGACCTACAATGGGCAGATATATTAACAGTAGGTTTTATGAAGCCCACGTTGTATATAATAAGTTAATTAAGTTGTCTGTCACGCATTACGAGTCTAGTTAAGTTTTGATTTAAGTCTGTCGCGGTTGATACCAATGGTGGTTATAGTAGTAACAGCAGTGTTTCTAAGAAAAAAAACAACATTGGAAATGTACGTGTTAGATGTTCTGAATTTCGGTTTCAATAACTTTTCGGTTTATCGCCCAGCCCTACATTCTAGGAAATAAGGTATGCTTATTTATAAACACACTGTCCTATTGTCAATATGGCTACAGGTTATGAGCAGACCTGCACCACCACCATGTGAAAAGGTGTGTGTGTGCTCGCGTGAGGATTTGTGTACGCGTTTGTCTTGGAACCGTATGGATAATAATTGCCAGGTAACAATAGCTCTCTGGAGTCGCTTTGCCCCTCTGAAAAGGCAGTGTCATGGCGCTCTCAGAAGGTGTTAAATAATAGCGGCGCCATTTCTAAAAAAGGCAAAGCAGTCTGTATTCACATGCGGCCATCACAGACTGACAGCCTTTGAGCTCTGTTAAATAGGGAGACATTTACAGATTTGAATTGAGGGTGATGCTTAAAAATGGTACAGGCTATTGTACACCCCCTCCCACACACACAGAAAAGCCCAGTAACTATAGACTTTGTGAAAAGATAACATAGGATACATAATTCATCCCTAGATTTTAGTGTTTCTACAACACTGTGCCTCCACGAGGTTCATAACAAAGCTTTTGAGATGGTATTAGGGTTGATCGATGTCTACTAAATTGGCATCGGACGATGTCTACAGTAATAAATTGTGATGGGCGATGTCATCGTGCGTAGGCCTGGTCTAGTCATATTGATCTGTAATAACGGCATCTACGTCCGCAAATGTAGTCAGTAAAAAGCGTATTATGCAGTGTTTCACTAGATATTTATAACGTTGTCTGAACACTGCTTTGACACCTTTCCGCCACTTTTTTTTTTTTTGCCTGCAAAACATTGTGATGTCAGCTATCGGCGATGGACGATTGCATCGAATATCGGCCCAGCCGTAGATGGTAACGCATGACAGGGCAAAACCGCATGGGCCGGTAGTTCGGAGAAGAGAAGGAACCTGTCTTCCTGGATGGACGTGGGGTCTGGGTCGACATACGACACATCTTAACTCGTGCATTCTCCAGAGCGCATCGCCACGACACTCCTGTGAGTCGAGCTAAAAGCAAGACTCAAATGTCAAGCCTGGGTCTGTGTATATGTGGAGAATCCTATTTTATGTGGTTTAAGATTCTCCACATATACACATACCCATTTATATAGCACTTTTATCCAAAGTGCTTTACATGCCTCACATTCACCCATTCACACACACAGATGGTGATTGCTGCCATGCAAGGTGCGACCAATCACCGCGAGCAGTTAGGTAGTAGGTGGTTATGCATCTTGCTCAAACATGCTTAGAGGTAGGTCAACATAGGGCTGTCGCGGTGAAGAAAATGTCCTTGTAGTGATTAAGGGTTCCCCAATATCGCGGTCTGCGGTATTATCGCCATTTTTTTGTTTTTGTTTTGAATGGTCAAGTTCGTTGCGCAGAGCTTCCGAAATA
>JAODUK010060479.1:2110-17791 GCA_027564635.1 Typhlichthys eigenmanni
TAACAGAGCCCTACTTGGGGGTAATATAGTCCTGGGGTAACAGAGCCCTGGGGTAACAGAGCCCTACCTGGGGGTAACAGAGCCCTACCTCGGGGTAAATGTAGCCGTCCGTGCTCTCGCTGCAGATGTGGACCTCGTCCTCGGTGGTCTTCTGGTACACTGGGTTGTCAAAGTGGATGGTGTTGGTGTTCCTCAGGCGCCACTGTCTCCGTAGCAATGCCGCCCCGAGTGCCAGCAGACACAGCAGCACTGGAGGGAGCAGAGGTCAGGGGTCACAGGGCGTTAGCGCTGTAGGCTCACACACACACACACACACACACAGCGTGGCTTACATATCGGCACGGCGACGTAGAGGGCGACAGTGTGGGGGGAGGACGGGGCGTCTTCGGGCACGGCTGCATACCGGTTGTCGGCTACGGAGAGAGACAGAGGACATATGAGGTTGCACTAGTCCAGTCAAGATGTTACACTATAAACACTTAATAAACAACTAAAGTTTGATCTGTGGGGACTGGTGATGCTACGGGGGGTGGGGGCTTCTCTAGCAGGACACCACACAAAACAGCTCCCCCCGCCCCTCCCACTTCTTGTCCTGTCTCGTACCGACAGCGGTGATGGCCGGGGGGTCCGTGGACGCCATGTCGGGACCCTGGGGCCTGGTGGAGGCTGTCGGTCTGGTTTCCGGGGCAACTGGGCCTGTTTGAACAGTAACAGGAGACCATCATATAATGCATGTGTGCATGCATACGTGTGTGTGTGTGTGTGTGCGTGCATGTATGCATGTGTGTGTGCATGCATGTCTGCATGCATGCGTGTGTGTGTGCGTGCACATGGATGTGTGCACCCACCCTCCACGCAGCCCCTCATGTCCGGCCCCAGGACCAGCTGGTCAGGACAGCTGCAGGTGAACTTGGCAGAGTGCTGGCTGATCCCCGGGGCGGGCAGGCACAGGAAGGAACAGCCTCCATTCACACTGCCGCTCTCTGTGCACCAGTTCTTACCTGGGGGGGGGCAGCGGTTAGCTAACGCTAGACAATAGGCTCTGTATAATGCATCTGGTATGCAGCCACACTGCAAACGCAGAATTGTAACCTATGGTCAAAGTGCTCTGGTCCTGCTACAATGGCTTCATGTGTGCATTGGAGCCGCTACATCGTGCTAGGGCTGGGCGATATGGACCAAAAATCATATCCCGATATATTTAGGTTGAACACAGATACACGATATAAATCTGTATTTTCTATAAAGTGGGTTAAATGTTCAGGAGGAGAAATAATATGAAACCCGACGGAAATATTTTTAGCAACTTAATTATAGTTGTACTGATTAAATCCATAGCAGAGAGGATGTGAATATTGCAGCTATGACAGTTTACTCAAGTTAATCCACATGTGTCTTTGACTACCGGTACCTTGTAATACCAGCTGGCTACCTGTACCTGTTTGTCAGAAACGTAAATTGAGCATGTGACTCTGTATCTGCTCTTTGATTGGCGTGAAAAGGTGTGAATATAACTATCGATACTCTTTTGAAGACCAATATAAATTAAATATCGATATATCGCCCAGCCCTACATCGTGCCACAAGCCTGTATACAATTACACTTTTTCAAGTAATCATTTTTCATCTCTTATTTTAATAGTTTTAGTGTTACAACCTCAACTGACACTTTGCTAAGCTAGTAGTGATGTGACGATACAATAATGCCATAACACCATTATGATAAGAAAAAGAAAAAAAAACTGTAAAGCTGCATTCACATGAACACAGCAGACGGTAAACGGCGAACACTTTCTGGAAGGCACGGCATTAAAGTTCAATGGAATGGCAGTTGCTAGTGATGTCGCATTTTTTACAAATAATAATAAAAATATATTCAATACAATTATTAAGTAGTAAATGTTTTATGTAATCATTTTTATATTGTGTCTGGTATTCTAGTGTTGTTGCACCAAAAGTATCACCTTCTCGTTCTCTATGTTTTCTCCGTGTGTGAGGGCGCTACGAACATCCGGTTGTAAATGCCGTCACGGAGGACGGCAAAAAGTTAAAATATTTAAAACTCCTAGCGGCATGTTGTTTGCCGTTGCTGCCATTTCTTTGCCGGCCACAACTGATTTTGCCGTCCTGCTCTCGTCCACTAACATGATATCCGGTTACAGTCTACCGTGTTCCATGTGAACGCAGCATTAGGTAAAGATGCTAGCTTAGCTAGGTATTAGTTGAGGCTGTAACACTGAGGTAGGCTGGCTAGGTGTCAGTTGAGGCTGTAACACAGAGGCAGGCAGGCAGGCTAGCTAAGCTAGGTGTCAGTGCTACTGAGGGGTTGTACCGGCAGGCTGCTTGAGGCTGTGATACACCACGATGTCCTCAGGGTGGTCCAGGTCCTCTGCCAGTACAGTGACGTCAGTCCCCGTCAGGCGGTTGGCGCTCATCACTACCCTGTCCGTCCAGAACACCTTATCCTGCAGGACACAGCAGAGACCATTGGAAGTTAACGGTCCCAGTGCAGACTGAACATTTAACTGGAACACCCTGGTATTAGCCAATTAACAACATTAACAAGTACTAATATATTTAGTGGTAGTAGCTAATTAGTTAATACTAACTAATGAACTAGTATTAACTTATTAACACTAACATTTAACAAGTAGTTCATACTTGTTAATATGTTAGTTATTGAGTAGTACAAGCTAATTACAAATAAATTAACTAGAAATAGCTCATTAACTAGTACTAATACTACTGGTTTACTACCGCTCAACTGGCACATCCACAGAAGATTAATTACAATCTTAAATAAGATAAATTAATAGCAGAACCAAGAGCTGTCATATTGATTGACCGATCGATTGATCGACTGAATGCTAAGCTAACGCACACACACACACACACCTCAAAGACCGCCACAGAGAGTGGGTGGTGCAGGTGGGCTCCGCCCATGATGAGGGTGTGGCGCGCCCCTCCGTTCACATCCACGCTGGAGAGGGTGTGCAGCTTGGAGTCCACCCAGTACAGACGCTGGTTCCCCTGGTCTGGAGGAGATACGGCCACACAGAGGTGTCACGTGTGTGTGTGGGTGCATGAATGTACATGATTGTGCGTGCGTGCGTGCGTGCGTGCGTGCGTGCGTGCGTGCGTGCGTGCGCGTGTGTGTGCGCCTACCGACGGTGATGCCATTGGGCCAGACGATGCTCTCCGTCACCAGGGCGGTCCGGTCGGCCCCGTTCAGACCGCTCCTCTCAATCCTGGGCTGGTCGCCCCAGTCAGTCCAGAACATGAAGCTGACACACACACACACACGTTGGAACACACGGTAACTAGTACTAACTTGTATCAACATCCTCTAACCTACTGACCAGTAATAACTAGTACTAACTTGTTAACTGGGTCCAGGGCGATGGCTCGGGGCTTCTCCAGTCCGTGCATGATCAGAGCCTTCCGCTTGCTGCCATCGGTGGTTGCCACGGAGATGAGCTGCAGGATGCTGTCGGTCCAGTAGAGGTTGCCATGTATCCAGTCCACAGCCAGGCCTTCCAGGGCCTCGATGCCGCTGTCAATCACTACACTGTGGTGGGAGGAGTTACCTGCCACGGCCATCTTGCAGCTGAGGAGACCGAAGGGATCAGTTACACCCCTCACTACCCACCTGCCTGTTCTACTCACTGTACGTCTATACACTGTATCACTGTGGGTCTAATACTGTAACTGTATCACTGTGGGTCTATACACTGTAACTGTATCACTGTAGGTCTAATACTGTAACTGTATCACTGTGGGTTTACATATATTCGATATATTGCGATACTGTAAGCAAAGGGATATATTGCGATTTATAATTTGTGGAAGGTATTTTTTTTTTTTTTTTAAGTGCATATGTCTATAACATTGTTGTGGACAGAAAGAAGGGAAGGCTGTTTCAGTTTAACAACCCAAAAATAGGGTACAACTATTCCGTTTTATTTATATATTTTATTTATTTATATTATCCAAAAGAATCACTTGAAGTGTGTGCGCTGACAGATTCATGGTGCCCTGCATCATGGATGCCTGACAGAACGGAATATGACGAAACTGTAGTAAAGTGCAGTAAACTGTAACGACAGTGTGTTGTAAATACATACACTCCCAAAGGCTACAACTGGGCTGGGGGGAATGTGCGCTTCAATATCGCACACGCCCTAGATAAGATGAGACCTCATTCGATGGGCTAGCGCTAGCCTCATAAAAATGAAACATTACAAATTAAAAAAAAGGAAACATTTTGGTAATGGTGGTTGCTTGCCATCCCCTGGGTTGCCTTAGCAACACTGCGGCATTGCAATGTTGCGGTTATTGAGGCCTCTCCTCACCTGTAGATCTTCTTGAGCGTGTGGTCAGACCAGAAGAGCATGTCCTCGGGCACGTGCACATCCAGCGCCACCACGTTCTTCAGCTGGACCAGGACGGGCGTGTAGTCGCTGCGGTCCAGCCTCATCTTCCTCACCTCGTGCTTATTGGTGAAGAGCAGGTAGGGGGCGGAGCCTGCAAGAACAATGTGTCCAGTTTCGCAGTGTCACAAGTAGGCTACATTTCTTTAGGTTTGAATCTCTAGAGGATGCATGACTCTGCTCCTCACTTTATGGGTGTGTTAGCATAGCAAGCTAATGCTGCTATGCTAACAGACGCTATGCCTGCAGGCTAACACTGCTATGCTAACAGGCACTATGCTAACAGGCGCTATACCTGCAGGCTAACACTGCTATGCTAACAGGGACTATGCTAAAAGACGCTACGCCTGCAGGCTAACACTGCTATGCTAGCAGGCGCTATGCTAACAGGCGCAATGCCTGATGAGGCCATGCAAGCTAATTCTGCTATGCTAACAAGCACTATGCTAACAGACGCTATGCCTGCAGGCTAACACTGCTATGCTAACAGGCGCTATGCCTGATGAGGCCATGCAAGCTAATGCTGCTATGCTAACAGGCACTATGCTAACAGACGCTACGCCTGCAGGCTAACACTGCTATGCTAGCAGGCGCTATGCTAACAGGCGCTATGCCTGATGAGGCCATGCAAGCTAATTCTGCTATGCTAACAGACGCTATGCCTGCAGGCTAACACTGCTATGCTAACAGGCACTATGCTAACAGGCACTATGCCTGATGAGGCCATGCAAGCCAATGCTGCTATGCCAACAGGCACTATGCTAACAGACGCTATGTCTGCAGGCTTACACTGCTATGCTAACAGGCACTATGCTAACAGACGCTATGCCTGCAGGCTAACACTGCAATGCTCACAGGCGCTATACCTGATGAGGCCATGCAAGCTAATGCTGCTATGCTAACAGACGCTATGCCTGCAGGCTAACACTGCTATGCTAACAGGCACTATGCTAACAGATGCTATACCTGATGAGGCCTTGCAGGCGTTGGTCGCTGGGTCCATCTCATAACCTTCATTACAGCTGCATTTGTAGCTGCCAGGCAGGTTGACACACAGCTGGCTGCAGGCGTCCGGGTCAACGCACTCGTCGACATCTACAGGTGGGTGGGAAGGGTCAGAGGTCAAGCTAAAGACCGTCTACACTTAGATATCATGTGACGAGGCACGCTACTGTACCCTGGTTTAAAACACACCAGATGTGTTTAAACAGGTGTGCCGGTGTTAGTCTGAGCCCCGGAGCGCCAGCAGCTAGCTGTGCGCTCCAGGTATTAGCCCGACTACCTCACCTTCACATGTCTTGTCGTCCTTCAGGCCATACCCCGCTGGGCAGGAGCAGTTGTAGCCCAGCTTCAGGTCGTTGCAGGTGTCCGAGCAGCCTCCGTTGCCTTGGAGACACTCATTCTTGTCTGACAACAACAACAGTATTAAAGGTAAGCATCCTTCCTGACATCATCCCAGGTCACGAACCCTGTGAAGCCCCCCCTCCCAGCGCATATCAGCTGACAAATGAATTAACTGACCAATCAGCGTCGTCCTGATATCTACGGGCGTGGTTTAGGTGTGACGACAGTTAAAGCAACTTTAAAGTGACCCCCCCCCCCCCCCCCCCCCCAAACACAAACAAACTCACCACACTGTTTGGGCTCGTCCGACTGGTCCGTGCAGTCCATGCGTCCGTCACACACCTTGGCCTCAGGGAGACACTCCCCACTGCCACACCTGAAGCCCTGGCATGCCCTCACTGGGGGGGGGGGGCAGGGAGAGAGCAGAGTAAGGCAGGAGAGTTACAGAGCGTGCCTTTAAAATGCTGGCCGCTGCCGCCTCTGGGCCTGGCTGCGTTACCGTGGTGACAGTCCAGCTCGTCGCTAAGGTCCCTGCAGTCGGCGCGCCCGTCACACTGCCGGCTGCCGTGGATACAGGAGCCGTTGGCGCACTGGAACTCGTCGGGCCGACAGCTGGGACGGCCTGAGGTGGAGAGGGCACACGGCTGTTGACATACCATAATAGTTCTTCTCAACCCCCCCGACACATCACTTGAGGAAGCAGCAGCCCCATCTTACTGCAGTCGGCTTCGTCCGATTGGTCGAGGCAGTCCGCGTCCCCGTCACAGCGCCAGCTGGCGTGCACGCACGCCCCGCTGGCGCACATGAACTCTTGGGCAAGGCAGGCCGGCGCGGGCCTCTGCTTCTCCTTCCCCGCGGCCGCGCAGCTCTGGGCCCACTCGTCCGAGCCGTCGCTGCAGTCGCGGTCGCCGTCGCACACCCACAGCGCGGGCACGCACGCCGAGCTGTTGCACGTGAACTGGGCGGGGCCGCAGGTGTGGGCTGCGGGGCAGTCGGCCTCGTCCGAGCCGTCGGGGCAATCGCGGTCGCTGTCGCACAGGAAGCTGTCGAACACACACTGGCCTCCGCCGCACCGGAACTCCCCTGGGCTGCACCGCTGCGTCTCTATGGCAACGGGAGAGGGTACCGGTCAGCCTGCTAGTAACTGGGCCACGCTTTAGTACAGGTACTGCTAGCACCTGTAGAGTACAGGTCCTACTGGTAGCAGTAGAGATACTTATGTCTGATGCTCAAGTAAGTTAGTAACAACACAGTATCGTCTACTGCTTCACAGCGTAAACAACACTTCTACAGCTTCAGAGCGTAAATAACACAGTATCGTCTACCGCTTCAGAGCATAAACAACACAGTATCGTCTACCGCTACAGAGCGTAAACACAATATCATCTACTGCTTCACAGCGTAAACAACACAGTATTGTCTACCGCTTCAGAGCGTAAACAACGCATCAACTGCTTCAGAGTGTAAACAACACAGCATCGTCTACTGATTTTTAGCGTAAACAACACAGTATTGCATGCAGGAGGAAGAGCGAGGCCTTACCACAGCCCAGCTCGTCCGTGCCATTGGCACAGTCGATGGCCCCATCGCACCTCCAGGAGGCGGGCACGCACTTGTTCCGCACGCCGCCACAGCTGAACTCCGTATGCGAGCAGGCCTGAGCACCTGGGGGGCACAGGGGGGTGGGGGTGTCAGACTATATGGGGGCGGCAGTGGGTTTGAAGTCCCTGAGTAAGACAGCTGACTTTGACTGCCCCCGGTGGCCAGGTGGTGCCTTGCATGGCTGACACCTCTATCGGTGTATGGATGTGTGTGTGAAAGCGTGAAATGTGAGGTACACTGTACAACACTGTGTGGCCGGAAGGTTGGAGAAGTGCTGTACAGATGCAGCCTGTCTCTATTTCTGTTTACAGCACAGTAGTGGCAATCATGCAGTGGTACGTGGCAGCACTTAAGGGCAAATCTAAGTTAGACTTTGCATCCTAACCGTCCTGAAGGGTGGATTCCTCTGTGGTCCCTTCCAAAAGGTGTATTCCTTTTTTACCCAAGTGGTGGTTTTTACTGGAAGGGTTTCTTTGCCCGGTGGGAGGAGCAGGTTACGAGGTTGTCGTTTTACATCCATGTGATACTTGGATCTGTGCAGCCCTTTGAAACCGTCATGTGATTAAGGGATAATTAAATGTACTTTAAGTTAATGATTATCAGCCCGCCCCTCCCAGATGAAATCTGTAGCAGACAGCTCCTGTTTGTTATCTTTATGACGTCCATCAGGAAAGCGATGTGGACGTCACCCTAACCCAAATCAGATAAGTCCTATCAGATCCACTAGCGACCCTGATGCAGAACATTGTTCATAGGAAGATCCCTCTTTACACCGGTGAGGCGCGAGGGGACGTGTGTGTGTGTGTGTGTGTCATGTCACTCACTGCAGGCATCGGGCAGCTCGTCGGTATTGTCTCCACAGTCGTCGTTACCGTCGCACACCCACTTCCTGGTGATGCAGCGGCCGTTCCCACAGGTGAACTGGCTGCTGCTGCACACCCTGGCTGCGTCTGAGGAGGGGCAGAGAGGAGTGGCGTAGGGTTACGTCACTGTTGCTGCAGCGATGGAGAGCGTCTGCAACGCCACACTTTACAGGCTAGATGACACTTTGAAGAGAGAGTGGTGCTAATGCGCGTTATTTGTGTGACACATTAGGGAAGTGATCTGGTGTTTATCTTGTGATCGAGCCATCGGCTAATGGGAAGACAGAACAGGTGCATCCTGGTGGTGTTAATGTTTAACTGCTACGTGGCCATGACATGATCATGAGAGGGACGGCCGTTACGCCACAATGGCGGCTTATCAGATGCAACGCGGTGGTTTGTGCTGCAATAGGAAGTTACGAAATAATGATTTAATGTGAAACTGGATCCTGCACACGCCCTCCAGCCCGGCAGACAGACAGGCCCGGTCAGCAGCGCTTGGCAACCGCACATTCATCATGAGTCAGGTGGCTTGGAGCAGGGACACATCTGCTACAACCTATGGTTCTGTGGCTACACCACCATGCAGGGCAGGGGTCCAGGACCACCGGTGTGGCCAATAAGTGGGACAGTGTCTACCTGTCTGTCTGCCTCCCAACATACCTGTCTGTGTGTGAGACAGACAGACACACAATACGTACAGCATATACACAGATACATACAGTATATACACACGGATATAAAATAACATGTCTCAGCAACATCTCATCTGAATATGCAGCACAGCGCTGGAAAAAAAACGTGTTACATTCTTGTTATTTATCCTTCTAGCTAACACGATGCCATTAGGCCATTAGTTTACCTAGACGTTTTGAATAGGCCTACATTATTTAAAAGGGAAATTACAATTTTTGATTAAGACTTTATTTGCAAATACCCCCATAGACAACCTTGTTGCTGTCCATAGTAAACAACAAATGTATGAACCTACGTGTCATTGCTTGTTCCTAATTGATCCAGTGTGATAAATCCTACTAGACCATAAATCAAACAGTAAAAGAGACTACACATCCAATAGC
The DNA here is from genome assembly GCA_027564635.1 of Typhlichthys eigenmanni. NCBI lineage: Eukaryota > Metazoa > Chordata > Actinopteri > Percopsiformes > Amblyopsidae > Typhlichthys > Typhlichthys eigenmanni. The sequence goes on from JAODUK010060479.1 coordinate 11,429, forward strand.
CTATATACTTTTATGGTTTTATGCTAAACATGCAAACAAACTTCTTTTTTTAACCCATCCACCAACAGTCTCATTTTCAAGTATCTGAGGAGGATGCAGTTGTTCGCTAAAGGTGAGTGGATATTCCCTACAGTCTGAACATTAAAACCTCAACCCGATTCTTCAAGAAGCATTGTACCAATAAACCGTACAATAGCACGTGCTTGTTCACCACATAAAGACGTGCCACGGACAAGTGACCTTTGCCAATGATGTCTGGGCAGCGTTTTATTCCAAAATCCCCACCTGCAAAATCAAATGTGTATTGTCAGGTGATCTTGGATGTGATGATAATGCTGTGTTGTGTGTGTGTGTGGAGGGGGGGGGGTGAAGAGTCACACCACTGGCTGCTGATTGGCCATTGACCTGTGCGACATTCCTCCTGAGAGCATCACCTCGACAACGCTGAGAAACCTGTTCCTGTGGGTGTGTGACATCACAGGTGGTGTCTGCGTACACACAGTGCTCTAGTCTAGAACATCCAATCAGGATAAATGGTGTCTCTCCTAGACACAGTGTTCAGAAAACAAAAGAGGCCCTTCGTTGGACAGTACGGATTGGATTTGCTATTTTGTTTTCAGCGGCAAAGACCAAATAAACACATTTTAAAACTAAATAGCCTTCTAACTTGAGGTCTGGATGAGCCAGGTACGGATGGAAACCCTGAGACACGAACTGCCAGGCCAGCAGGTTCCAAGACGTTTCCTCACACACAGTGGCTCAGTGACTTCCTGCTGATGAGTTGTTTCCAGCCATGACTCATTCAACCATGTACTTTCCCTCCAATGTCTCAAGCTCAGATTTTACACTAACAGGGTCATAGGTCACAGATTTTTTCACAACGTACAACTTTAGGGAGAGAGAACAATAAATACAATCGCTGCCTGCTAGTAATGAAAGGAAATATTTGCGTGCAGTGGCATTGACAGTATTAAACCAAATACCAGCGGGGAGAGTTAAGACACTTTCCCTCCACATTCTGTGCCCATAAATGGAATAAGGTCAACTGTCGCACCGCAGTTCTCCCTAAACTAGCAAACAATCAGCATTAGAAGAGCTACTGGCACCTGCCTGCTGCCAACGTAAACCACAATCTGGAGGAGTCAAACCTGCAGACCTGCAGAGGCTTCTGCAGCTCTCAGATACATAGCCGCAGCCTGTTCTCGGTGTACCATACAATGTCACTTTTACTTTATTTATTTACTATATTATATTATACTATATTAAACTGTAGGCCTTTAACCTTACAGAGTATCAAAGCTGCCTTACAGGTAAAACTATTTTAAATAGTTAAATATAAAAAATAAAAATAAATAAGAAATTTTATTTTATTAAATAATAGGGTAGATCTAGAATGCTCTAGCATACTATCTGACATCTGCCCCATTTTGAGTTATTAACTATTAGAGACAGAAATCCTCTGTAAAAGGATGGTGACAGTGTTGTGATGGTTGACCCAGATGGTTGAGTGTTCAATCCCCATCACAACTGCCTATCTGTAATAGCTAATATGCTCTGTAATGCTGTACCTTTAATGTTCCATTAAATCAATTCAATAAGACCTCATTTTAAATTGGAAACGAGTCGATGTCTTCCCAGAAGAGTCCGTATCCGACTATGAAGAAGAAAGACTCTTCAGATGTGCCTGATTCAATGTGCAAACACTAGTGGATGTCACAACATCTTTTTGGCTTGTAGCCTACTACCAAGTCTCACTACTTGCTGATAAGATGTCAGCCCAGGACGCACAACGGCTCTTGGCAACGAAGCAGTTCGTTTAACAATAGAACCCATGCGCTCCTAAGTTACACCCATAGGTTACACCGCTGACACGTTAAATATGGGCTAGGCCTTCAATGCCACCTCTCAAAGCATGTTACGAGGTCAACTAGAGACATACGCCATTGTGATCAAGTGCAATCTTTTGCCAAATAAACCACCCCATCTCGCCGCTGCACACACATCAATAAACCCACAAAGTATTAAAGGTGCCATGTGTATAAAATCACCATCTTCTCCGAGGATGCTTAGGATGGGTTGAATGTGTACATTACCGGACTGCAATCAATTCTCCCCTGGTGGGATACATTTGACTTTGAAACCATTAGTCACACAGTCTAATATTACAGCAATACCGTAAAAAAAAAATGAAGGATGGCACGCTCCAGTTTTTTCAGTCCTGATACCAATACCGGCACTTTGGGTATCGATCGATACTGAGTACCGATCCGATTCCAGCGTTAAATTAAGTTTTAAGTGACATGACAGCCAATCTCCATTTTAGGACCTAGAGGTATTTTAGAAACCTGCTGCTGATAGTGTGGCCTGGGTAGGTTTGACATGGCTGATGCTTGACAGTAGACCTATGCGTGTAAATACATTTAATTTGATCAGCCCCATGGATCAGTTACAACTTTCCAATGGTCACCGATACCGATCCAGCTATTTAAGTCAGCATCGGACCGATTTCCCATCTTTGTATCGTAGCCATCCCTAAAAAAAATATACTCCAAAAGGCTACAAAAGCTGAGTTACGCCTATTTATAATTATAACATCAAGGCAAGAATAGCCTAATTAATCTAAACTGATAAAAAACTGAGCGCCAACAACATTGGTATTTTAGAATATTCCCCATATCAACAAGAAAACAGCCACAGTCAGCCAAACAACACAACGCCATATGGAACGGTAGGTATAGGCTATGGTTTGCAGGCAACTGTAATGCATCGGAGACTCCGAGGTATAGCGAGCGACAACAAAAAACCCAAAAACCAGCGTATAGCCTTGGAATACCAGGAAATAGCCTATCATAAAACTATAGTTTCACTAGAACAATGTGGGTGAATTAAACAGATTTACCTAAAACAGTTTGTATAGCCTATATGCCATGAGCATATTACTATAGGCTACATATTCATTAAGGCTCCTTTTTTCTTTGTGCAAGCAACGCTGTTTTCTATGAACCGATTCAAATTCTACACCAATATGTTGCAAGCAGTAGCTCCGTTCTTATAATACACCCATCATAGGTTCAAAGCAGTAGCTCCGTTCTTATAATACACCCATCATAGGTTCAAAGCAGTAGCTCCGTTCTTATACACCCTTCATAGGCTACTGTATCTCTGAGCGTATTTATTAGTGACCCAGCTTGCCCCTTGAGGTACAAAGTGGCATTACAAGGGTACTGACATGAACTGTTAATTTCAGAAAATATCTTTACAGCACAGAACATATGTCTTTGACATATGTTAAATATAAAAATCATCACATATTATCAAAATATGTATTCGAAATATCAGTTACTGATATTTGGATTACCTCTCTTGATAATATTTGTTGATTTTTTAATGTTTTAAACTAAATATATTAGCCCTACATGTAGCACATTTGAAAGAAATAACGCATGTGTGTGTGTGTGCGCGTGTGTGGGCCTATGGAGGCTGTGAATCCCTTCGATATTGTAGCTATAATTTGGCCAGTCTAATGGTGGTTGCCAAATGCCTAGCGGTAGTCCATTGCTGCCCCACCCGTTCTCGCTACTGTACTGCCTACCAACCTCTGGTTTCCACATCAACTGTAACTTGAGACGAGCCGGGCCGGCCGGCATGTAGTCTGTCAAATTGGACGGAGCTTTCCAGTATCACAGCTGATTAGGCTACAAGCGGGTTTGCTGTATACGAGTAAATAACCATGTTGAGGGGTCACATAAACTCCAATCATAACTAAAAGTTTAAAATAACCATTACTTGACCTAACTGGGATAAGTGTAGCCTACGCTATGAACATGTTCATGTGTAGCTGATGTAATAGGTCACATTATTCTCCGGGTTTTTTGTCCCCCCACCACCGGCCCATCTAATGAGTGCTAATCAGGTAGCTACACAAACTTAAACACACGCTTACAGATTTAGTTTAGTGAGTTAACGACATTGGCTATGCACTTGAGACGAAATAGCCAACATCGTTCACGACTCTGTTAAGGATGATGAGAATCATCTTTAAAAAATAACTCGTCATACCTGCCGGTGCCGGACAGTGAATCACCAGCAAGAGGCAACATGTGGACAATCCCCAGAACATCTCTCCTCTTCGGCGAATGTGTCAAGCCTTATCGAGTGATGGAAACGGGAGACCGTAGCGGCGTGAGGTGTCTCCGGGATGTGAAGGGCTACAACTGCACTCTCCGTCAGGCAGGCCGCGGAGAGAGGAGATCGATGATAGGAGAGGAGAGGAGAGCCGGAGTAGGCTACCAGAGCATCAGGGACGGCAGCCAAGAAACGATTCAGTCGTTTGAGTCACTTCTGAACACTTTTCTATCCAGCCCGTCGGTGGGCGTGGCCAGCGCGGTGGTGTGATGTTTGAAATGTGACTGACCGCAGCCGACAAGGGCGGAGCCGTCACCATGCCGCTGCCATCCTCATCACAACAGAATGATGCAGGCAGGCAAGTGTTCTCTCCGGGGCGGGGCTATGGGCTCATAATAAACGGACCCATATTGCCTCATATGATGTAACAATACATGTAATTCCCTGCGAACCACCTGCCTTTCTGCAAATATGTGTACACTGTAAGATACATACACATAGGCTGTATACTACATTTAGTGGAAGAAAAGCAATGAAGAGATAACCAAGAAGGGCTATTAACTAAGAATCTCACTTAAAAAATGTTAAACTAAAACAAAGAACTGTTTATACTAGTCCTAATAAAACATGTATATATATATTTCCCTATACAGAAATGCGAAACGATATGTAAATATATCGTCCGGCGCCAAGCAGGAGTTCCTAAGGGCTATAGCTATTTTTGCAATTTCTCCTGCAAAATAAACAACATTTGCCTAACAAAACTTAATCCCCATTTGTGATGCAAATTTCCGCTAAAATAATTTATCTCAGATAGTGAGGTGAACATATTGGCAATTCTTATAGCGTCATACGTCAATACTGCATTCTTCATTCAATACCGGAAAATAATGTCAGTTTGTTTAGAGACAGTGAATCAGCGCAATTGTGTGTGTGTGTGTGTGTGTGTGTGGTGTGTCTGTCAATGAGGGGTGTAGTAGGAAATGTAGCCAAGCAGGTATTCCCACATTCCAAGTAACCTACCTCCTAGAATGTTAATGCTCTCTCTCTCTCTCTCTCTCTCTCTCTCTCTCTCTCTCTCTCTCTCTCTCTCTCTCTCACACACACACACACACACACACACACACACACACACACATACACACACACAGGCACGCCCACGCTAACACGCACGCCCACGCACACGCTCGAACACACGCACACAAGAGTTGACACCTGTATGTGTGCGATCTGTTACGTGTTATCGCCTGCTTGTTAATTAAGTAACGTATTAACTGAATGGGAACGCATATATGGGTACTTGGTAATGGCGTTTATTAGTTATATTTTATATTCCTATATTTATCTGATTATAGATTAGTGACGTTGTACAGTGTTTTAAGCTTCCGTGTATTTGACTTCCCATTTATAACTTTACTGTACAACATTTGACCTGGAAATATTGTATTCACAGTGAATGTTGAATGTGCATATCAACACTGCAGCTCAGATAGTATAATTTAAAACAGTATCAGAATGTAGTCTTGTAGACCTCTGGACAATGTCTTGATCGTTCTAGATGTGTACAGTTCCACCGTGATTCATGTAGTAGAATCACTCGATCATCACGGATCATCTATTTGTATTTTAATAACAAATGCACTATTGTCTCTGGTTGTGACACTTGTACACAGAACGATGTGTTTTTGGAAGGTAGTTGATACAAGAGATTCTTATATGGTGTTTTGTTCCTCCAGGGATGTGTTGGACAATCAGATCCCTGTCCTGAGAAGATAGGAATTAGAATCAAAATGACACTTGGGAAAACAACCCCTGCAGAGCAATGACGAAAGAAAAAGCAACTGTTAACCTATTGTATGATGGAAAAGGAAACATTTGTTTTGAACAAAACAAATGTTAACATATCAAACGCCTGCTTAGTTGCATGTTACCAGATGTTACCAGATGTTACCTATGGTATATTTCAGTGGTAGAGAGGTCCACGCACTGATAAAATTATATCATTGGCTCAACATAAACATTTTAGAGCAATGATTTACACAAATCATTATAAAGCTTAATCAAGGCAAAAAACCCTATTTGAGAAAATGAACAATGTTTACATTGAAGCAGGACATTTAATCTGTCATCAATGGAACTGCAATATTTAATGTGTAACAATGTATACATTTTGGATTAAAATAAGTTTAAACTTTTGAATTGGTTTAAACCATATGGTTATATTTGGAACAATTATAA
>JAODUK010060490.1:0-17790 GCA_027564635.1 Typhlichthys eigenmanni
CTTGCTGAAGCTGCTGCCCCCGCGACCCGACTCCGGATAAGCGGGAGAAGATGGATGGATGGATGGATGGATGGATGATAGTGAAATCAACGTGTATTTACAGTATTTGCCAGCTGGACATCAGCACATGCGTTTTTCACTCATAAGTGAGGACATTCATGACAATTAAATGTGAGGTAAGAGATGCTCGAGAAAGATTGTTAATATTTGCACTCAACATTAAAACAAGTAAGTCCTACTTTAAGTCCTAAGGTCCAACCACCCACATTGAACACGCTCTGCCAAGGCCGGAGTAGTGTGGTGTGGTGCGGTCCGCACCACTTTCTTTGTGTTCCTATTTACAGAGCCATAACTGTGTAGGAACAACAGATTATTTTAGAGCTCTTGTACAGAACAGGAGGTTAGGGAACCCTGCAGAGATATTAGCTGAACTTGACACAAAGTGCATTTGACTATAATCACTTAGCTCACCTTCAAGGGGCAGAACATGAAATATTTCCAGGTACTACCGTACTATATACTATAACAGTAACAGGACATACAGTATACAGATCATACAGTTTACAGTACATCTGGAAATATCCTGCCCAAGACCGGCGGTCTTAAATTCACGTATATTCCTCCAGATTACCACTGGAGGTGGAACAACTGGTTTTGTCTGCGGCAGTGTCTGTCCTGTGAGTGTCCCTCTCCTCCTCCACACACTGCCCCCCCTCCTGTTGCCATGGCCTCCCTGCTCGACCTCCAGCAACACTCTCTCTGTACTTGATCCAAGAAGGTGATGTGTAAATCCTTAATTATACCCATTTTTCCATCAGCCTATGATAAAAGCATATCAGTACAAATAAAAAAATAAAAGTGTCCTTGCTATAATACTTGGGGTAAAATGCTGTCTGAGGCAGCGCTTGCTTTTTAATGGTCAGGCTCTGGTCTTGATCATAAAACGGACATCTGGATCGCATCTCCCCTGTTCTCCCCCTATGCAATCAGACGCACTGAAACTGGGGCTCTCCGCAGCAGGACAGAATGTGGGCGCAACGTGTCATTAGGGTCCATTGACTCCAAAGAATGTGACAGGGGCGGAGGACATGTTGCGAGGTCACGAACAACACCGGAGTATTGAAGCCAGGCCAGACGCCAAGTGGACCGACCTTGTTCGCCACCTTGTTATTATTGTTTTCTTGATCCTTCCAGAACTCTGGCAGCGACCCAAGTGCTCCAGGGCAAAACGGTTTAGCTCAACACTCGCCTTCGACTGGCCTGACAGTGGCAAAACAGATGGCGGGAAGAAATAAGGCTGTCGTTATCGTAACCCCCCCCCCCCACCCTCCCTCCCTCCCTTTACCCCCCCCACCCCCCACCCCCCCCCCACCCCCCCCCATCTCCCCGAGTTCACCGCAATGCGGACAAAAAGAATACAGAGGAATTAACCCCCATGAAGAGGTCAGGAACATTCATAAGCCTCACACCGCATTAAAATGGCCACACGCTTGTCAGAATCTAATTAACGTCATCATGCTACAAAATAAAGAAGAGAGAAAAAAAGGAAGACAGACCAGGCAAAATCCTTTTTGTGGATGACAGGAAATCAGTTTTCTTACTCAAGTGTATCCAGAGTGTATCCAGTGACTTCTGACTACTGGAATATGTAAAAGTCGCAGGAGTTTCAGTCTAAACACACCAGTGGGATCCATAGAGGAGACGTGCTTCATCTAGCATGGGTGTGTATCTGGCATGTGGAGCACATCTTCCTCCACATCACCAAGGGACAACAGCTTAGGTAGCTTGGTGTAGACCAGAGGTCTTCCATGTCTTTCAGGCTAACAGACACACAGCAGAGGGACCCACTATTACCGTGTCCTATCACATACAAATGTGTTGCTCGTTAAACTGGGTTAACAAAGTTGTGTTGGTTGTGGGGCCAGTTATTAAAGTACGTTAAAATGGTCTACATTATACAGTGACACACCATTCAAAACAATTGCCAGATCAGATATATATTTATAGCCAATGTACGTTACATAAGCACACACATACACATACATACATGTTAATGCGTATTTAAGCGACATTTACATTTACGTAAGAAAACGTAAAAGCTTGGGGTCAAATAATTTGACGGAGCCCTGTTGAATATGAGCCATATAAATTAACCATTACCAATCCGCAGAAACCTGCGTGCCATTCTGCGCAGAAAAGAAATAAAACCTCCCCGGCAGGTTTCTCATTACACACGTTAGGCGTGATCGATTGACTGCTGGCTGCTGCCACGCCCCTTCACCTCACCCATCATCATCATTGGCTGCCTCTGGCTAATTGTGCCACGCCCTCTTACCTCACCCATCATCATCATCATCGGCTGCCTTCTTCCGACATTTTAATCACACACCCTTTTCTGTGCGTTGGCCAGTTGCTTTCCTTCTTCCCACACTCCGCTTGACTGCCCATGTGCCGCCCATCACAGCCCCACCGTGGTCACACAGGGGGGGGAGGGGGTGGGTCGGAGGAGGAGGAGGAGGGGTGAGAGGCTGCCCTGAGCATTTGGTCCCGCTCGGGGACACCCCACAGGGGCGTCCTACGAGGCCGACAGCCGCGCCTCCCGCTGGGTTTATTATTTCTGATGGATCTGGTGAAAATACCCCGGGCCTGGGAATGTGTCTGCTCGGCGCAGTCTGGCCTTCCGGCCACATGGGGGCGTCTGGGAAGACCCCCCCCCCGACACACACACGCACAAACGTACACAAAACGCACGCACACACGAGCACAAAGATATGCACACACGCACAAACACACAGAGCGTCTCCAGCTGCTGTCGTGGCGACGATGACCAATCAGAGACACCGACTCGTACGCTCCAACAGCCAAACACGTGCAGATTCTTCATGTCCAAGTTGTTTGTCTGTGAATTTACGACCCTGGCCGTGAAACTGTCTGGGAAACTGGCCGTGCTTATTTACACATCGCACACATCACTTTTTTTTTTTTACTCGTCTCACACACCTGTCTCAGCCAAGTATGAGCTCTGTGTGTGCACGTGTGTGTAGCGGTGTGTGGGTCCACGCACCGCTACACACAGCCTACGGTACATGCTGCTCGTGCAAGTCCAAACGCAGTTCAGCCAGACAGTAGGAAGAGGAGACGGGCCGCCTACACAATGTATAGAACTCTGTGGGAGAAGTCCGTCACGCCAAATGTAATGAGATTTGACTGAGCGTTTATGACCAGTGACCGCTGAAAGTGCATTCACGGCATGGCTCTCCCGATCACCAAGATAGGGTCCAACTGCCCGGATGTGTTACCAAGATGGCTGCCAAGCAGCCAGACTTCACCCAGCAGCATCGGAAGATTACAGTACACGCATCCGGCATCTAGGTCTGTGAGGCTTATTGGTCCCAAGACCATGCAGATATGACCTTATTTAACGTGGCCATGGGCTCTGCATCCCCCCCACCCCCCCCTTACAATTTCAATCGGTTACTATAATGTCTGTTCCATGTTTCCAAAGGTTTTCCAGTCAGCTTCTCGACAGCCCAGCACACGCCAGACTGCACAGCGCTCTGCCAAAACACAAAGGCCCCAAACTGCTTACAAAAGGCATGTTCTTGTTTAGAGTACCAGCAAGAAATCAATCAAAAACGAAGAAGAAAAAAAAAAAAGACAGACCAAAGAAAAGTCTGAAAATATACAGTAAATGATGAGCATTTCAGTGGAAACCACAAATAAAATAAAAAAACAAACGAATGCTGATATTACGAACAATGTCGTAAAAGAGGTGTGGTGGTGGTAGTGGCAGGTGTGGGTTGATACCACAAGCGGAAGGCCACGCATAGCTGAGAGACAGTAATGTAAACGGGCTGTGCGGACCTGAGGGCCACAAGCACGCACGGCTGTTTGTGTGCAGCGTGGCAAAATGGAACCCAGACTACAGCGGCACATCTTTCATCCTCCAACCGTCTTCGTGTTTTCCCAGGGACTTTGATCTTACCCTGACTAAACACTGTAACACCAGACCCACCTGCAGTACCCTCCCGCTGCCACAAGGCTCACAACTGATTATACCAAGTTCCTAACCACCAGCCCCATTCGGTCCTGTTGAAGGGGGTCACGCGCCCCCTCCCCCCGGGGATGTCAGAAGGCACGACCAGGTGCATACCTGCGAAAACGTGCGCATGCCAAACTTGCAATTACAGCATCTTCTGTACTTCACCTGGGTGCATAGCTACAAGATCATAACAGAGCCAAATAATAATTTCATTATAGTAGCCTATGCGGTGATTGCAGAGCTTGCAGAATTCCTGACTTAAACAAATGGCTCGGGCCCCAGTGGAGGTTTATCATTATCAGTTTTTTGCGATGACGTTATTTTCATCGTAAATTCTTCTCGGTTCATCAGAAATGTAACCAAGCGAAACATGGGTAGGAAGATGATTAGCCGTGGCCCAGGGGTGCAATAAAGACCTTGGCGCTAAAGTGGGCACTGTGATTACACCAGCCAAAGTGGCATTTTGAAAAAATAGCACTGTATGAGTAAATTGATAATAGGGGGGATTTTTATTTTATTTTATTTTTTTATAGCTGCGCTCGCAAAACAGCTTTAGACTGAACAAGAACGGTCCGCTATATCAAGAGCTGGAGCTAATGGGTGGATGTCTTAAGGTCAGGCTTGCCAGGGTTTCTTAGGTCAAATCCAAGCATTTTCTAGGATGGTTACCTGGGAGTTGCATCACTTTTTCATGTTTTTAATTTATGCTTTACATTCTATAGTCTTGATGGGCTTGATTTGACTACTACCCGTACTGTAAAAAATTCTTTAAAACAACTTCATACATCTACTGTCCTTGCAAGCATAACGCTAAATAGCTTTAGTTTCCCCATCCGAGGTGTAATAAACACAAATGGAACCCTGTGTTTACAAATGCAGCTGCCAATTCATTACTATTATTTACCACTGATGCAATTTTGGGTCCAAAAAGGTCCTAATTTACTGTGTATTGCTGCAAATGTCTATTTGGCTGAAACGCTTGAAGAGATAAGTGCATCACTCTATTTACACATCACATATTCTTCTCCTGGTAATGCTAACCTCCAGAAAACTTCATTTCTAGATTTGTGCTCTAGCGCAGTTTCTGCTAAATGCATTTTAATGGCTATGTTCAAAGTGGAACAATCTGAAAACTGTCAGACAATTTGCCTGTAGGCATTGGATTCACAGATGAGCATTGCAACATAGTTTGGTCCACACACACATATCAATGGAGCTAATGTCAGTGAAGAGGGAGAACACACTCAGGGGACCAGATGCATGTCACATGATCTGTTAAGTTGATAACTGGATTGTTAGCCAGAAGGGGGATTTTATTGGATCAGATTTATCAGACACAGATTCCAAACAAAGACTTAACATCGAGTGCCTTTCAGCACTTCAAGCTAACCGCTAACCTTGAAAATAATGTGTGTGCACGCACAACTAGGCCAGACCTCAGAACCATATTTGGCAAGGAAAACTGTTTTTTTTTTTGTTCTTCCTCCTCCGAGTCAGTAATTCAAGGCCAAAAGATGAGAATTAATTTCAATTCCGGTACTTACTCTCGCTCCTTCTCAGTGAGCCGGTCAGTAATAGTGTCTCTGATGGAAGAACGCGAGCCCTTGTGAATGACTGGATACCTGACAGGTATCTGCAGGAAGCAGGAAATCATCAGGACCATGTGTGCTGTGTAACCCAGGGCAACTGCAATGCTCCCATCATCCTTTGCTGCAGAAGACACACACATTTCAGAAGTTTCAGTTAAAAAAGGTACATTTGAATTATTTGAAATGCCATGCTTGCTAGTCAGTTTGAAATGTGGGTCATTATGGCAAATGTCGGTATTTTAACTCTGAACTATTTCCCTGAATAATAATCTGCAATGTCGATATCTTTGGCATGCGTTTCTCATTCCATATAAACAAAATCATCGTTGCATAACATTTTATGTCTTGAAACAAGAAAAAAAAATTTTTTTTATAATATATATATATATATATATTATACACACACACACACACACACACACACATCTACACACACACATATACATGTTTTTTTTTTAAGCTTTTTTTTGTTATTCTAAATCAAGAATCTTTGACTGCTGCAAGATTTTCTTCAGAAATGTGCATCGAGAGCAAAAGCATAACATAAAATAATTCCCGTCTGAGCCTTACAAAGTTTCTGGGAGAAAAAAAGACAAGAAATTAAAGTAATGAAAGAGCAAACAAGCGTACATGAAACCAAGCTGTTTCAAGAGTCTTTACATTCGCTAGCAGCACTCCTTTCACTGCTTCAGGCAAATGCTTCAAATTACAGTGTTTCTTTATCTTAACGCAACTAAATAATAGACTATGGCTTGAAGGGAGACATTGTGCCTCATAAGGTGTCTGTGTGAACATAAAAATGCAGGATTGTGTGTGCTGGTGTTTCTGTTACCATAGCAAACAACCACCTCGTGTAAACAACAGCTTGCTGGACATGCCGCTTCAAGGTTACAAGAACTACGGGTCACTTGAGGACAGGAAAAGCCAAAGCATCAGAGATTAGAGATTAATTCTGTTGTTCTGTTTTGAAATTCAATGTAGAAAACTGTAAAGGAGTTTGCGATCCTGTGTTGCTAAGGTGACATGCTGTGTGTTTAAATGCATGTTAAAGATTGTAGGGCGCGACAGGAGAGTTCTTCAAGTCAGAGGCTGTAGATTAGAGCTTCCCATTGACCCTGACAGCGTGGGACATCCTGCCCTTATACAGGTCTACAGTATTAGCCTCTCCCTGACACTCCGACACTTCGTCAGCCCGTCCAGTGTTGCCAAGTTGGCAACTTTGTCGCTGGATTTAACTTTTCTAACCATCTTAGTGACTTCGTTTCATTTAATAAAATGCAACAAGCGACAAATGTGGCAATTTATTCAGATCAGGGCAAAAGCGAGAAACACATTATTTTGTAATGCCATCGCATTAAGGAGTCTCTCCCTCTTACGAGCTGTGCTCTTAGGTGTGTGTATGTGATATTTACATTAATATGCCAATTAGATAGCCATAGGGTGCTCCCTCAGAAGCTCTGCCTCCCCACATTGGAAACACACCGTGAAGGCTAGTATAGTGTCATGTGGTGTGGTCTGTGCACCACTTGGGTTGTGTTCCTATTTATACAGCCAGGGCTGCGTACAAACACCACATTATGTTTTCAGCACGTGCACAGAACGGGCTAGTGGACCTGACGCTGAATTTTCGCTGAATTTGAAAGTGTATTACCTTACAATCGTTGACAATACCTTTAATCACAGGACAAGACCCTGACCCCAAATCCCCCTAACTGCTGATGCATAGCATAACAGGTAACCATGACAGCATGTCTCCTACAGGACTTTATTATCATGCTGCTAGCATCTTGCCTAGGTCTGCCTGACCCAGAGGCACGTGGGTTCATCAGGGCAGCGGGCAGGCTAGTGGCGTTTCACTGGAGGCCTGCCAGCTAATACAGGAACCTCGAACCTGAAACGAGAGTGAAACGCTCCGGCAACGTTTAAATTAGAGGGAAACACTCCGGCAACCTTTAACTTAACAGCTACCGTTTAGGGACTTTTGCGCAAGCTGGGAAATTATCAACTGCCTCAATGGGAGCCAAGTGGCCGGGAGTACAACAAGGCTGCTGTTGTCAGCCACGTCACCCCCTAGTGGCAGTCAAATGAAGAGCAGTGCAGCTGCACGTGGACAGCGTATAGATTAAAAGGGGAGCCTTTTAAAAAAAAAAAGAGGAAGGGAATGCATCCCTCTACACACTTTGGCCTGGTCTCATTGTTTCTCTTAACCACAAGAAACAAAAGGGAACTGACCGTATGTAAAACTACATAAAAACCGGGCTTCAAAACATTACGTTTCTCAGGAAACCATTGCTGCATTCCTGAATGATGAGGAGTACTTTCGGGGGCCAGGCAGAGCCAGCTTCCATTCAGAAAAGGCCGTTGAATAACAACGTTCAAACCTCTTCCATCAGGGTACTTGATCTGACACCCTTCCCCACACACACACACACACACACACACACACACACCGCCAGCTCAGCCCTGATCACACAACTCCGTGTGTCAAACACGGTCTGTCTTTGAGGAGTATTTAGATTAGAGGCCAGCATGGCTGACTCATCTTGTGTTGCACAGACCTGAGGATGGGGATTGTGTTTAGATAGTGGCTTGGATCCTCCAGCACAAAGTATGTGGTTCTTAGACAATAACATCGTATTGTGACCTTTTCAGCTCCATTTCTACATAACAATCTTATTTAGGACAGTGGATGGCAACATGTCAAACCAACATACAAATAATTTATTTATTCTGTTGGCAACCATACGAATATCTGTTCTTTTTATCTAAAATACCCATTCTGGTCAATTACATTTTACGTTATATTCTAGCATTAAAAGGTATATAGTAAGTAATTCTCCCTTCAACGCTATAGGGTGCTCTCCATCAGAAGGTCTGCCCCACACATTGGAAACATTGCAATGGCAAGGATATTGTGGTGTGGCGCGGTCTGCACCACTTTGTTTGGGTTCCTATTTACAGTATGGCTGTGTAGCAGTACCATATTATTTATTCATCACGCAAACAGTTTTTGGTGAATTTGACAAAAAGTGTATTATCTTACAATTGCTTTCTATACCTTTAATGGTGTGCAATCAATTCATTTTTGGAATTTATTTTCTGTCTTTTTCCTGGTTTTGCCCACATTTACACATTTAAAAAAAGAATTCTAGAAATAATCATTCAAATTAGCATACAAATTTATGTAGCATTTGATTTGTAGGCAATCATTTGCACTGGCCAATGCCAACAGTATCCAGCCACTGGCAATGTGGACAATAAGCTATCAATAATACATTAATTAATTCAATCATAATTCACAAGTCTTATTTTGTGGGCTGGATTATGAAAAGTGACATACTCTTTACGTGGACAAGCTAAATTTTATGGAAATAAGTCAACTGGTCCACTAAAACAAAGCTATTCTGATGGCTGGGTGACATAATCCAATAGAGAAAAACTGTTTTGATGGGTATACGTCGATACAAGAGATGCACTGAAATGTTAAAAAAACAGTAATCGTAATCAGCCAAGAAAAATGCAATACCTGCTATAGAACAATCACATTTGGATTTGCTTGCTGTGCAAACGTGTCATCCAACCTAAAAGCCCAGTGAGCCACCCAAACAGGCCTACAGTACCACAATTTACCTTGGAATTCCTCAGAGTTGGGAAGCTTGACTCCGCAGATCACATATTCCGACTGATTACCCTACGAGGTGAAAGAAAATGTTTCATATTAAACGGCAAGTGATTTTCGAGAACGCTTGCTAACATCAAGCTCAAATCAATACAATATCCCCTCCACAGCGCGGCCCACACATTGAAATTCATTGCAAAGCGAAGCGTAGGATTACGGCTTTGTTGTTATGACGGGTGTTCGTCACTTTGTGTAGAAATTGGAAGATTATTAACACGCACAGACAACGGTAAAATAATGAAATGCGAAGAGATATTTAGTGAATGTGACAAAAAAGTGTATTATCTTACAATTAGCTTGCCAAAGCGGTTTATACTTTTAAGACACAGTTGTCATGGCACCTATACGCATGACCCCATGACAGCCCCTGCTGGTCAGAAAGCTTGACAGCTGAAAAGGGCTGTGTCTTGGAGGGCTGGCCGATTAACGTAGATACCACAGCACAATGATTCAAATGTTTTCACCACAAGCAATGTAATTTGTTGGCATCCAATAATACTGTGTATTACTGTAAAAGAGACAGAGGAAGAAAGGAAAGGGTCATTGGGTAATTTCACGCATGCAAGTGAACAGATTAACCGCACGTGCAGGAAACTAGTTCTAAATAGCTGCCACGGCAACAACAATGTGTAGGAAAATCACCCGTGCGAGAGGCAATGTGCGTGTTAAATTAACACGAAACATGAAAAGTGCAGTGCAGTACGTTAGACAAGCTTCATTTTCTTTAAATGTGCACCAGGTGGTCACATGGAGGCAGATAGATCTTGTTATACAAGCAAGCTCCATACACATCGCTGCTAATCAGGGGGAAAAACTGTTTGTTTACCGTCATATTCTGTCTAGGTTTATAGCACGCTCAAGCTTTTCACGGACGTGTCCAAATTTAGAGCCCAAATCTGAGTGGGTTTTTCTGATTCTTGGCACAGATACATTTACACAGATTTGCACAGGCATTTGTCACGGTTTAAGGATCACAGATCTGCACGTCTACATCAATAAACACAGATTACTGGCGGACAACTCACATGATTTACAATCATGAGTAAAATGCTTCACTCAGTTGAGTTTAGCTTTTGAACACCACCAGAGTTTACCTGACAATCGAGTCACTTTCAATCTAAGTCTCTAAAACGATATCGTACCTCATCACTAGGAGTCATTTCATAATTGTAACACATACTCACAATGTTAAAGAAACAGACGTTTTGGATCCCTGCAGTGCAGTTGGAGTTATGTTGCATAGTTATGTACATAATGTATTATGGCCAGGCTGCATTGAACACGTAGCGTATTGTACAGTATGCTGCTACAATACCTTTCCATAATAATCAATGGAACTGGATAGACTAAGTGGAGCGTATACACTGTGGAGATCTGTAAAAATAGAACAGTCTTCTATTTATATTTTGTACACAAGGTGTACACGGCACTTTTACAATGAAGTGCGACATAAACCGTCTGTTTATTTTTAACCTAGGCTTCTCTGTAGGTGTAGCCACTTAAAACACACATTCAACTCTGCATATGCTGTGTCCAGTGCAGCCTGGCCTTTAGTGTTTTTAGTATTTTCTGCCACAAAAGCATAATATGAGAGTGATGAGACCCAGATAATTGCCCAAAAAGCATAAAAACTACCATTCCAAAAAACTATTTTCATGTAATATTAAGAGTGGATTGGACAGCGTCAATGATGTAGGTTTAGCCTAGAAGGTAACTACAGAAGAAGAAATTGTTTTCTTGAGGTTTCATATTGATTTGCATGATGCGTTTAAATAAATAACTTAATATTGTTTTGCAATATGCTGCCTTCTACACAGGGACTTCAGTTGAACATTAGTAACATTTTCTAAAACTGTTGCAATTGCAATTATTCACAATTGACCCTGAACAAATAAACATGAAATGAAAAGTACTTCAGATCATCAACCTGCCACCACTTCCATTATAATATAGTTCACTGCCCATTGTGCCTGGATGGACAAGGGGCAGAGCATGCTGCCTCACACTCACCACATCGATAGGGTAGATGTACGAGAGCTCTGACAGGAGCTGACGGCAGCGGATGTTGAGGAGAGCATTGCACTTGAGGAACTGCTCTCTGGAGGGACAGAAAACACAACACACACACACGCACACAGTCAGTCACTCCGATTGTCCGGCTCCAAGGCCCCACCCAGCATGTTGGCCCAGAGG
Organism: Typhlichthys eigenmanni; assembly: GCA_027564635.1. Lineage (NCBI taxonomy): Eukaryota > Metazoa > Chordata > Actinopteri > Percopsiformes > Amblyopsidae > Typhlichthys > Typhlichthys eigenmanni. The sequence continues at coordinate 11,504 of JAODUK010060490.1, forward strand.
GAGATGGACAAAGATGGAAGATGACGGGGAGGCAGAAATGAGGGCATTATAGGGCAAAATAAAGAGAGCAAAATAAAGATTTGCGTACAAACCTTTTTAAAGAAATTATACTAGGTATATTAGGTTTTTTTGCAATGGTGTGACGTCCTCAGCCTGTCATGTTAATATCACTTTTAACTTATCACATTCATGTGTGCATCATCTGTGCCCGTTTGTGCAAACAAAAACAAACATTTGTGCATTATCATTTTAAGTTTTGAGGTTTTATTTATGTAAACAGATGACATCATTGTCCTCTCATTTGTCTCACGTTAAAATGGGCTGAATCGCTCATAGGCTTAACATGAAAATTGTAACTAGTAATTTCTCTGAAACGGTTTGCGAACAAAGTTTAATTTACGTGCACAAACGCTGCAGAAACTAATAGAAATACTTTTATTCACATTCTTGTCCAATGGGCTGCCAACTTCACAGAGGTCATTAGTGCTGCATGCCAGCTGTTTTGTCAGTTGAGTGTTATGTAACAACGATAAATGAAACACAGCAGTGCCACAGAAGCAGCATAACACAGAGTAGGAGGCTTACTGGCTACACAGTTTTACAAACGGTCACAAAGACTTATATTTACCAATTCAGAATTTTGTAAAAGACAGAACATGGCATGTTAGCGTGTGTATCGCTTCTGAAACTTGGCCCCGCTGTTCTTGGAACGTACGTTGCTGAGGGTTGTTGTGACCGAAAAAGTATAACACGATGCAAATGTTTTGTAGCAAACACTACAAAAGATATCCGCAGGGACCCCTGAAATGGCTGAAGGGGGAATTCGGCACGGCCGCCAGTAACGTCCGTTAAAATTGAACGCCCACAAATTGTCAAATCAGAACTGCATTGTGCATGCAGACACAAAAGGCATGAATCGTTTTCATCTTCTAATTTCAAATGTACTCCAATTATGTCCACTGCAAAGGACACTTCAAACCACTGTTGAATTAAATACATTAATAAAACAAATCTAAATTATAAAGCAGTGTACAAAAGCAAATTACATGCATTCCAAGGAAAACATAGACATTAGTTCAAATGGAATCCAATGACTATATATTGCATTCATGTTTACTGATATCATAATGTACAGTACTGCACAGATATAATAGCTTGGTAAAACAATAGTCTTTAAAGTCATTTACTTGACTGATAAGACCACGTCTTTGTTTCCGTGTGTAGTATCCAGTGTTGGGCAAGTTACTCAGGAATTGTAATAAGTTACTATTTACTTCAAAATCCTTCAAAAAGTGATATTACTTTACTTATTACTGGGTATTAAAAGTAATTAGTTACATCACTAGTTATATTACTATATTACTTTCACAATCACTACCCTGCCTCGCCCCTTCTGAACAATGACAATCTGTGTAGCCAGCTCATTTTAGAATTGAATCCTCTTTACTAGAACAATAATGAACCTTAGGAGTCAACAACCAGCCAGAGTGAAAACATTGCAGCCTCTCAAACCAGATGATTGACAGGTTGGTTCAATTAGCCTACCCTAAGGTTGCTAGGACCAGAAATCTCGTTCTTGTAACACAGTAACTATTAGTTACTTGGATGAGTAATTGTAATATTATTACTGTTTTGGAAAAAGTTATTAGTTACACTACTAGTTACTGGAAAAAGTCAGGACAGGTTGGTTCAGTTAGCCTACCCTAAGTTTGCTAGGACCAGAAATCCTGTTCTCGTAACACAGTAATGCAACATTACATAGTTACAATTACTTAGATAAGTAATTGTAATATTATTACCGTTTTGGAAATAGTAAATAGTTACACTACAAGTTAATGAAAAACAGTAGTAGTAATTAGTTACTGTAACTAGTTACTGTCCAACACTGGTAGTGTCACGTGTTTGCCATGACTGGTGGGGTAAATACCCAGCGCTTCACACAGATGAAAGGGCTTCGGGGGGGCGTGCACGGTTATTGGAAGTGATGTCCCATTCCCTCTGTGCTCCTCTCCTCTCAGATGGATTCCCTATCTGGCTCTGGCTTGTGGTCTGCAGGCCTTTATCACTACACTTCCCCCTGTCTGCGGTCGCTTTGTGCAAGGCCACATGGCAGGAGAGAGCTGTGTGTGTGTGTGCGCGTGCGTGCGTGTTTGTGTGTGTGCACGCGTTCTAACCCTTTTTAGAAATCACAAATCTCCTCTCCAGCGGGCTTGGGCTTATCGGACTGGTTAAGCCGAGACGGGTAAGGCAAATCCTTGTCCTTCAGAACCCCCCCCCCACCCCTTCCTCACACACACACACACACACGCTCCCCAAGTATTTCTTTTCATGCGTGTAACTCGTAGTAACTCCCAAACAAACACCTCAGGCTCTTCTGTGTGTTGGAGCAGTGATGTAATATCGACAGGTCCTGGCTTGTGAAGCACGGTAACTGATGTCTCACTCTCACCTCCCAAATAAATAAAAACACACACAACAATAACATCACAGACAGTGTTTGGCTTGTTACAGCTTGGGAGAATGCCTTTGAACTTCAGCAAACATTGTAGTGGACAGAAACTAAGTCTAGCCCCTCACTCGCATATACAGAGCTTAAGAAACTAAACTGCTACAACATAGCCTAGTGGTCAGGGTGTTTAACTGCCAGTCAGCATGTCGTGGGTTCAAACCCCGGAGTTTACCTACCTGTAAGCATCCTTGAGCAAAACGCCGGACCCCTATCCTCTTCTTGGAACACTTGTAATTGCTTTCATGTAAGGTGCTTACAAAAACGACATTGGGTAAATTCACCCCTTTCCCTTGTCCAACCTGGTTACTGTAACTAGGTTGGAAAAAGCCACATAGTAGGCTATAACTGTAACAGGGAAAAAGACATCTGAAGGAGTTTCTACTGGAATTAAAACGTTTAAAAACTGTTACTGGGAGGACAGACGAAAAGGGCCGTGGCTTGGGATCGGTCAATTGGTGTACCCTTTGTTCACACCAGGTGCGACAGATAAAAACAAGCAGGCCACATCCTCTCCATACCGGGCAAAGACAAACACGGCCAGTCTTTTTAGAACATTCCCATGCTCTTCAAGGCCTGGTTCATAGTCTACACAAGCTACACGGGTGCAATCGCAAAACAAAAAAGTGCTACGCGTGTATTTTTAGCACAGAGTCAGTTGGAGCTCTGAGCCATTTCAGATGAAACGGCAGGCACGCCTGCGTTGCGTCACAAAAATGAGGTCAACACATTTTGCTAAGCAAGTACGCATCAAACCCTCCTTGCGTTGCGTAGCTCGATGCGTTCGTGTAGCTTGCGTAGACTACGAACGAGCCCTAACTCTCTTCAGTGAGCTGCAGTGCACAGGTGGCACTGGAGCATTTCCATCCCACCTTGGTGGGACATTCAAACCATTTCAAAAATCGACCAAATGCTTGGCCTGAAACAGAGTCAATTTACCCAAAAACTGTTTATTGCAGAAATACCGTTGTGGCCTCAGATTGATCGTAGGTACTTGGGAATGAATGTTATATACTCAAAATATCCATTAATTCCCCCAGAGATAAAAAATTAGCAATAGTATGGTGAAATCCGTGGACCTCCACATTGACTTGCAAACCCCCAACACATACAAACAAACGCACACCCTCCAAAACAAGAATGCGGAAGTAGCGTCCCTTGAACCCTCTGTGTTCCGAATCTCTCTACTGGCACACAGACAAGAGCAACCTCCAGCCAGAGCACCAACCCCTCGCCCCACAACCCGTCCTGTTTTTGAAGCAATTGGTTTCAACACTGTCATCTCCCGAACCAACAGTGGTGAAAACAATTCACTGGCACATTAGGGGCATATCATGGGTAATTTATAACAGGTGGGGAAGCTGTACAGCATGGATGGTGTGTGCGTGTGTGTGTGTGCACGTGTATGCATGTGTGCGTGCGTGCGATACAATATTAGCTAATTACAAGTTGACACATACCTCTTGGCAGTACATTCTTTGTGAAGCTTGTCTAAGGACTCTTTCTCCTCCTCTAGGTTGTGATGCTGGGCGGAGAAAGCTTCCTCTGGGAGAGATCAAGACAGACACACACACACAGAGAAAGAGAGAGTGTGTGTCAATTACCAGGTGTTTTCTGTTCTGGTGAATTCGCTCAGGTGGGTGGGCCCTGGTTTTGGTCGGCTGCCATCCCCTCCCTGCTGAACTCGAGTAACATCAAATGGCTGACGGAGCCAAAACCATTTCCTCTTCACACCACATAAAGCCACACAGCACATGTAGAATGATTACAGGATTTGTCAGACTGCGTAAATACAGAGTTGGGCAAATAAATAAAATCAGCAAGATAAGGATCAGCCTGCGATGCAGCTTGCGGAAGTCTGCTGTAGCCGCAGATATCGCAGGGCCGACACGTCCCGCACACGCAGAGAGGCGATGAACAAGCGCCGCTCGGGAAACGAAAACAACAACAGGTTTCAACGTTCAATGTCAGTAGGGGCTGAGCGAGTAGCGGCTCGGAGCGCCCGTCAAAACATCCGCGGATGTCTCTCTGTGCAGCTTAGCCAAAGTCTTTATAGGCAGGTGAGGCTGCTCGGCAGTCATCTTGCTAAAACGCCTCAAAGCAGTATTAGAAAGTCAATAACGGAATGAATGGGGACAGAGCTGCAACTGCACTTTCAAGTGTCACTGGGACAAATGATAAAAATTATATATCCAATTAGCAGTGAATCTGATTCAAAAATTAAATAAAATGCTTAAAACTGCTCTTAGCCTGGTCTGGCGTAACCAGACCTAAACTTACACTTTGTGAATAAGGTCTGGCCATGCTCCATTGGGAAGATTGAACAGTTGTTTCCTCCTACTGGGCGTAGACCTCTGATACATTTTGAAACTATTGGACAGCATTTAACCAACTGTTCTGTTCACCTCATCTAGCTCTACCACCATTTCTAAACATGCTAGACGTCAACGTCATCACCGGCGGAAAACACAGCTTTAGCGGTGACGTTAAAAGGTAGAGATTGGTTGACATTTGAACACCCGTCCCTTCAATGCCATAGGATGCTCCCTCAGAAGCTCCTCCCCCTTCAATGTCATAGCGTACTCCCTCAGAAGCTCCTCCCCCTTCAATGCCATAGGATGCTCTCTCAGAAGCTCCTCCCCCCTACACTGGACATGCATTACCAAGGCTGGGATAGTGTTGTGTGGTGCGTTCTGCATCCATTTTGTTTGTGTTCCCATCTACAGAGCCCGGGCTGTGTAGTAACACAGGGTTATATTTCCACCCTTGTATTTATTACATTTGTTTTACCCAGAATGGGCACCCTTGAGATATACAGACGCTGACTCCACCTTTAAAATGTGCACAGCCTGTAAGTACAGACTACTAGACTCTTATATGCAATGCCCCGCTATGCACTAGCCATCCATCTTTCCACTCTTCCATCCCACTGAAGCCATTCCAGGGTGCGATAAGGCACGGGCCAGCCGCCTAGAACAAACACAGCCACAGTGTAAAAACAACATGTCGTTTCCATATGTGTGCATATACGTGCGCTTCCCTGCTGGTAAGTGGCTTATTAGTGTACCATTTTGTCCTACCCACTGAAGGGCGGGGGCAGCGGGAAATAGATAGATAGATACACACACAAAATTACTTATAGTCTATAATTCCGAGGATCTGCTTGGGTTAGATTAAATGAAACAACCAAACTGTAAACAAACAGCCAGCCAATGTAGCCATTGTTTTTCTAGCAATATAAACAGACACTGTATCCTATATCACAGAAATACATTCAGGAGAAAGTCCAACATAAGGCACCTTAAAAAGAGGCATAACAACAAACCCCGAACACTCTTAAATGCATTCCTCTTGGTTAGGAGCCATCTGGGAATCCCTATGTATTGTGGTGTTACATTCATTTAATGGGCAAAAGTAAAAACAGATACTGTACAGAATTCAAGAGGACTTATATACAACCACAAATACAGTGCTTTCTGGGATTAACAAAACGTGCATTAAGTAAATACCAAATAACAGACTATTTAGAGAGATTTAAAGTCAATGGGCTGGGGATAAATACATCTCCTATGCTAACCCCTCCATTATATTACTTGTCATGTTCATAGCCATGTGTGATTCTCTCCATCCTGCTGTCACCGTAGAAGTCTGAATGAGAACACTCGGAGTGCTGCGTGGGAGAAGAATGGAATTCTCCCCCCCCCCCTTTAGTAACATAAAGAGATTCAACAGAACAGCCTCGTCTTTATCAAGCCTGGGGGGGGGGGGGGGGGGGGGGGGG
>JAODUK010060501.1:0-17789 GCA_027564635.1 Typhlichthys eigenmanni
CACGTTGAATGCACGTAGACAACACGTGAAATACACACGTTAATTTTGTGTGTTTTTGGCCTGGATGGCCTTCCATAAAACTGTGTTATCACGTTATAATGTGAAACGATCTTTTCACGTTATAACGTGAAACTGTTTTATCATGTTATAACGTGAAACTGTGTTATCACGTTATAACGTGAAACGATCTTTTCACGTTATAACGTGAAATTGTTTTATCACATTATAACGTGAAACTGTCTTATCTCGTTTTAACGTGAAACAATTCACGTTATAACGTGATACTGATCTTTGTTTGTTTTTTTCTTACTTGGCAGTAATACGCTGCCGTAATATCAGGCACTATACTGTAGTTGTATTAGTGTAAACAACCCGGGATGTTTTTATTTAATTTGTGTACGTACATCTTCAACCATCTACACTCAACACGGGGTAGGTGTCTGGCTCAGGTTGCCTTTTATTGGTTTGTCTGAAGGTGGCGGGCTATATGCCATAACAGACTGGCTTACAGGCATGCCTCCTTAAATATTAATTCAAGCACTCCTGTAGCAGCGGTGGTGCAGACAATTATGGCTGACTTTTGTTTCTCTGAAGAACCAGCTCATCTCTGTTACACTGGCTAATGCGTTTGAGGCTGAGGCTTTTGAGGCGGCGATAACAGATCAGTCAAATAGTCAAACCTCAGGAGAGATAGGAGAGCCTGTTGCGGTTGTTGGTTTTAGGCCCAGTGAGCACATATTTGTTACAATTAGGTTACAAGAGAAACCAAAGTGTTTAGATGGTCATAGCTAATACCCATGAATTCACACCTACTAAATATTTAACAGACAAGCCCACAGAGATTCAAGTAGTAGGCCTATAACCGAATCATCCATATGTCTGAACTGCACACTGCATAAAGCTTAAGCGCTTAAATCTTAAATCATTGGAAGCCATTGAATGGTCATGGAATGTTTTCGTAGAGACGAAAAATGATTTAAATGTTTATACATTTTTCAATAGTGCTTATTGTTTGTTTGTTTTTGTCCACAGTGGAGCAATCATAACCTATATATTTTCTATGGTGGGCTAAAAAATATCTTATAGATTGTAATTTCATTATTCTGTAAGAAATGCTTATCCAATACACTTTTGCCAAATCCAAGGAATATTGCTAGCTGTCCATTCTGTGTATGCTGAACCCAATCCGGTCTTCCTACACAGCCCTGGCTCTGTAAAACAAGCAAACAAACAAAGTGGTGCAGACCGCACCACACAACACTATCCCAGCCTGAGCAATAAGCGTGCAATGTGGGGGCGGAGCTTCTGAGGGAGCACTGAACAAAAATGTGCATTTGTTTCCATGTTGAGTTGAAATACCAACAACTCCAGCATTGCTTGCTCCACCTTGATTTTGTTCATGTTAATTAATACAAATATTTATTAAATCTCTTAACTCTTAAAAGTCTATGTAATTGTCTATTGTAATGTTTTCTGTTTCATAGGTGATGCATCAATCCGTGCTGAAGATATAAAGGTAAAGAGGGTTCTGCAGCTGCAGTACTATACAGTATTTTTATTAAACCTTTATTTTACCAGGAAAAGACTCATTAGGTTCGAATCTCTTTTTCAAGAGCATATGGGTATAGACAGGTAGCAGTTTCACATCAAAAACACAATAAGAAAACAACAATAATACATATAAAACATATAATGAATAAAACACCAGGTACTACAAAGACTAGAAACCACTACAGGTAAAATAATCATTGTCACCATAGAGTTTATGTGACTTAAAATGACCAAGAGTGACAAGATATCCAATTTTTTAATTCCTTTGCAAGGCATTCCAAGATGAAGGGGCAGAGTATTTAAGGGCCCTTTTGCCTAACTCTGTTCGAGTCCTGTGAACGCAGGGAATACCCACTGTTATATGTTACCCATAAAGTTCTCATTCACATCCTTGTATAATATTCCCCCTACACGTTTACATTCCTTGTTTGTGTCTAGCTTGTTACACTGATGTGTACTTTACAGTACAAGCAACTCCTTGACACACCAGGCCTATCATTGTTTGTTCCCAGCCCATGGACCTGAGCTGGAACCCATTCTCCAGAGGCGGGCTCTTCATGGCATCTCCCGGACTGGTGGACAGACTGAGGGAACAGCGGTGTCCAATCATTAGGCAGTTCTTCACCACGCTGTCTGTCTGCCACACAGTCATGGCGGAGTGGAGGAAAGGTTAGAGCTTATGAGGGAAATGTGGCGCTGTGTGTGTGTGTCTACTTGTTGTACATGTTTACTTGTAATGTGCTTTACCATCACGCAAACCATACAATTGTATGGGACCCAAACACTTGGGGGGCCTCTGCAATAAGGGTATGTACAGCACAGTATATTAGTCTGTGTGTGTGATACTGTCTGTTGTTATAACACAGCACAGCACATCAGTATACCCAGCTATACTGTCTTCTTCCAGATGACATCGTCTACCAGGCTGCATCCCCAGACGAGGAGTCCTTAGTCGGGGCGGCCAGGGAGTTGGGGTTTGTTTTCCTCTCCAGGAGGAAAGATGCTGTGACTGTGTGTGAACTTGGTGTGACGAAGGAGTACCAGCTTCTGGCACTGCTGGACTTCACCAGCACAAGGAGACGAATGTCCATCTTGGGTATGAGAGTCAGTGATGCACTAGTACTGTGAGGTTTATGTTACTGGTGTATACTACGCTGGTCAAATTGATCTGCGGTGTATAATCCTGATACGGCGCATGTTTGGTGCTCACATTGCCGTGTGATCACATCCTTTCATGTCATTCTGTCGTATCGTTATTAACCTTCAATGAAGACGTTGTTTTGAATCGTGGACTGTTTTCAGTGCGCGAGCCAGACGGAGGGATCAAGCTGTTCTGTAAAGGTGCTGACATTGTGATCCTGGAGAGGCTACAGAGAGCCTGTCCATATCAGGAGAGAACAGAAATAGCCATGGAGGTAAACTGTTAAGAGCTTGCATTCATCCAGCTATATAGATAGTTAGTAATAGTAGTTAGATAGTTGTGATTAGATATAGTATGTGAATGTGGAAGCATTTTGTTACAAAATATGTTTAGCAGTATTACTGTCATAGCATACAGAGGAGTTTAGTTCCATTTAAAATCTGCAAATACAATTATTCAGGTAGCTTCTCTGATTATCTTGTGTCCAGGTTGAATTGTGTATGCACAGCAAAGTTGTTTATTGAGTACAATAGAACAATAGACAATTAAAGCAACATGTTTCTTGGTCAAATATAAACTTTTTATTATTATTGGGATTATTCTGTAACTTCACCTTGTATTTTTATTTTTATTTTTTTTGTAGGTTAACCTAAATTATAAGACAGAACTGTGATTAAACACATCAATGCTGATATATAATAATAATATTGATAAACTTCAAACATTGTATAAAATGTATGTATGATATTTGCTCCCTCTTGCCTACTTTTTATCATATTTCAAAATTCAAGTCAGGTTCAGAGCTGGGGGTGAAGTTACACTTTAAAGAGATCCCTAGGATATGACAGTATGATTGCAGGAAATATAAAGGAAAGTGAATCCATGTACTTTATATCAGGAAGAAGCGCATCGGTAATCAGGGATCCACTGTAGACATTCATTTCTGTCTAACTGCCATTGACAGAGCTATGTATGTCTCAACTGACTTATGTGACTGCTGTAAATCAAGAAAACATTAAAGGCTTTAACTCACAAGAATATGGGTGGAGCTGTGGCGCATAAGTGTAATGGGAGACCCAGGTTTGATTCTGGCCCGCGGTCATTTCCTGAAATCTCTCTCCTATTTATTTGCTATCTTCACTGTCCTATAAAAAAAGAAAACGCTCAAATAAAGTTTTAAAATATCACAACAAATTGACAGTTACAGTATATCTTGTAACCAGACGGGGGCCGTCCAGATTCTTCTATGCTGGTAACAAAAAAACTATAAAAGATCATGAGAAGGACCTTAGGGAGTCCATTTATCAGCCACCCCTTCTAAGGTGAGCTATATTTGAATCTTGTATATAGAAAATAGTGTGTTATTTTCTGTTTCCGATTAGCTTTTTGCCCAGGCCTGTCTGAGAACTCTGTGTGTGGCAGTTCGATCTATCCCTGAGGCATTATGGGAGAAGTGGAAAATAATTCTGACCCAGTCTGCTACCATGGTGACCAGTGACCGTGACAACATGCTAGAGGAACTATATGAAGACATGGAGAGAGATCTTCAGGTGGGTTCATTATCATCATATATTGAGATATGTTGACTCACTCTACGTTGTACTGAATGACGTACGTATTCTAAGTCTAAAATCTAAAATATATTTCTTCTTCTTCCTCTTCTTTTAACATTTTTTTTATTAAGCATAATGTTTTTAAATATACTGAATTAAACTCGTATTAACAGATTTGTTTAAATTGTGTATTAAGACATTTTAGGATATACAAAAATGTCCTGTTTGTCCTCATTCTCATACATAATTCTCATATTTCTGTTTGTTTATTTATTTATTTAATAATTTTTACCACACAATATTCTATAAAACAATATTCTATAAAACAATATTCTATACAAAAATCTGTACATTCTGTTTGTCCTTTTCTCAGTTGCTAGGAGTGACAGCAATAGAAGACAGACTTCAGGAGGGGGTTCCTGAAACCATTTCAGTTCTTCGACAGGCTGGGATTAAAGTATGGGTGCTCACGGGAGACAAAAAAGGTACTGTGGATGCTGTGGAGAGGGCTCTATTTTCTATGTCTTTATACACACACACACACACACACACACACACACACACGCACACACACACACACACACAAACACAGACACTTTGCATTGTGTCTTTACAAGGTATATGAATATGCAAAATGCATCTGTCAATGCATCTTTGTTTAAGATTCTATCTCATTCTACAATGTTTCTGTTTCTCCTCATAGAGACAGCAGTGAATATTGGATACTCCTGTAGACTACTGGATCCTGATACAAGATTACTGGAAGGACAGGCACTGAGGTTAGCAATAATAAGAAATGTGGACGCACACATGCATGCACATACACACCCGCACACACACACACACACACACACACACATACAAAATACCAATCTCTGATGTGATTCCCCTTTAGACAGATCCTTCAGTCACCAGACCCAGTATTCACTATGTCCAAGGCCAGGCTAACAAAGATGTGGTGTGTAGACTATCAGGCTGCTGATGAAAGAACTGCTTTGGTCCTCATTGGACCTGACCTGGTAAATATATGAGTCAAAATAACCTAGAGTAAAACAATGTTGTTCCTATTGCTCAGAGGGGCACTAATAGCACTAAATAAAACTATATGTTTTGTACTTTTTAAAGGTGTTTAAAGTATGTGTGTCTACATTAAAAAAAAAATTTAAATCACTAAAATAACTTTTGTCAGAAGTACCACCTGATGTTTTTTTTATTTTGCATGATCTATCTTCCAACTGAAGATGTCAGTAGCGTATATAGTGTTTATAACTTGAAATATTACATTTAGCATAACAAATCATTTTCAGACACAAATAAGGAGTACTTTAATTTAGTGGCTGCCTGCTTTGCACTGTGCGTCTCAGGCAGAGTTTGAGGCTAGACCGGAATTGGCCGCTAGATTTATCAGCCTAGCAGGATGCTGTGAGTCGGTGCTGTGTTGTCGCGTGACCCCGGGACAGAAGGCAGACATAGTCACAATGGTCCGGAGACACACCAACTCCATTATCATGGCGATTGGTGATGGTGCCAATGACGTCAACATGATCAAGAGTAAGTCATGTGGAAAGAGAAGTGGGATTGTGTACATTATTACTGTATTATGCATTTCTTTCATTTATCTCTACGTATTTATAATACATTTTTCTCTATTGCCAGCGGCTCATATAGGGGTGGGACTTGCAGGGGTCGAGGGAGGTCAAGCTGTACAGAATGCAGACTTCTCGTTGGCCCAGTTTCAGTTTCTGCAGCGACTTCTATTGGTCCACGGGCACTGGTCATACTGTCGCATCTCCTCCTTTCTGCGCTACTTCCTCTTCAAGACCTGCAGCTTTGCTCTTGTCCACATTTGGTTTGCTTTCTTCAATGGATTCAGTGCTCAGGTTAGACCCATATGTGACGTTTCAAGTTAACAACCTCAAGAACATTTATTAAGCACAAATGAGTAAAAATGGTAGGTGATTGGTTAAATCTGTTCTCTCTCTCTCTCTCTCTCTCTCTCTCTCTCTCTCTCTCTCTCTCTGTCTCTCTTTCTCTCTCTCTCTATATATATGTATATATATATATCTCACGCTCTCTCTCTCTCACTGTCTCTCTCTCTCTCTCTCTCTCTCTCTCTCTCTCTCTCTCTCTCTCTCTCTCTCTCTCTCTTTCTACCTCTCCCTCTCACACACTCGATCTCTCCCTCTCACACACACACACATGCTCTCTCTCTCTCTCTCTCTCTCTCTCTCTCTCTCTCTCCAGCAATCATCTGTCCCCTGTCCACTGCAGACCGGATGTAGCAAAGTAAGTGGACTGTTGTATTTTGCCTTAAAATAAGAATATGATTGCTTATAATGCAGTATAATACACAGTACTACAGTTAATATGACATCACTGCTCTATGCCTTTATTCCTCCCATGAGTGCTGTTTCTCTCTCTATCTCCTCCTCCTCTCTCTTTCTCTCCGTGTTTCTCTATCTCTCTCCCTCTCTCTCTCTCTATCCTGTCCTCTTTCAGTTTCCTGGACAGCACCATACGGTCCGTGGTAGAGCAGCACCTGTTTGATGTGAACCCTTTGAGGGATCCCAGCTCAGAGGCCACCCCCCGCCCCTCAGAGGCTACCCCCCGCCCCTCAGAGGTCACTCCCCGCCCCTCAGAGGTCACCCCCCGCCCCTCGTCCCCGGCAGTGCTGCTGCCCACTGCCCGGCAGAGGCGTCGGCAGCAGAGGGGGCAGCAAGAGACCGCCTCACGGCCCCGCGACAGGAGCAGGTACGGTGTACCATCACAACACTGTTATGGGGCTTGCACAGACTAATGCATATGTAGAAGAAGCTTTGAAGCTTTGATGTTGGCGTTCACAGCTCCTCCATTGGGTTCATATTGTAGAATTTGCTGTTTAACCCAGTGCAATTAATAACTATGTTATGTGCTCTTTTGTCACTGGTCAGTCCTCTGATTGTGATTCTTTAAGTCTGAATGGAGTTCAGAAGAAGCAAAGTTAACTATTGACGTCAAGAGGAAAATATATTGATTTTGATTCGGTCAACGGTTTTCTATAGTTTGAAGCCATGCTCCTGGTGGCCATTAACAGTACTGCACCTAAAACAGTTCTGCGTTGACAGTCAGCTGTCACTTGGGGGCTTGATGTTGTAGTAGGGGCCTACAAATTGGCACAAGAATGACAAACGTTTAATCTTGGCTAAATGAATGCTAGTGTGGCTGCTTCCTGATCATGTCAACTGGAGCACAGGGCAGTCAGAATAATGGGGGCCGCAACAGCATCAAAGATTATCCTTGGTGAGGGAGACCTGGTGGAGTTTGGGAGGACAGTGTCACATGGATTGAAACAGTGTCTTTGTCCAAAGAGAGCAGAAAACCGCAATAAGACCAGGGTTCACTGTAAACAATTGGCACAAAAGCTTAACAGTGTCAGCAGCATGTGAAGATATAAATAAATGACATATCAGGATAACCTTGGCATTTGGTTTCTCTCCCTTGGAGAGAGAGAGAGAGAGAGAGAAATTGTGGTGAGGCTGAAGGATGGTGTCTGTTTCCTACACCATTTTCTTCTCTTTGTGAATACAGAGCAGTATCCCTCATCAGCGTGAACGTCAACAAGGAGAATATCCCGTCAGAAGGCCGTGCCAACGCTAGTCGAGTCAGGTCGGGTGAGGGCCCAGAGAGGGCGTCCTGCCAGAGCGACCCGAACAGCCGCTCTGAGCGCACCCCTAAGCCTAGGTCGAGACCCAACCCAATGCTTCTACAGCTCACTGGCAACCAGGAAACCAACACAGTGAGTCACTGCTATTCCTCTCCTTTTTCCCTTCTCTCTGCGCACACTCTCTCACTCTGCGATTGGCTGGAATGATGTTTCGCTCAGCTTGTTCACACATTTATTTTCTGCGTGAATTGATTGGCGGGTTCACACGTGTTGTGATCATTTGCAAAAAGATAAAGCAGACAATCTTCCATGTGACTCATAAACTGTTCTTCTTCAAAAATAATTGGCGACAAAAACATGGCCAAGAAGGCAAGGTGGAAGATTGCCTTTGCAACAGCAATATGGAGGTCTAACCAATCCCTGTCCGCGCCTTACTGTACATGTAATAAGCGGTGCGCTAGATATTTTCCTTTTCTGAAAGCACAACAAATCTAAGCAAGGATTGTGTGCAGTTACAGAGCACTTTAATAGTAATTATTGTATTATGACTGTCTGATAAAGCCTTATGTGGATTCATTGGTGCTCTAGCTATGCTAACTGAGCAGCCAAATAAAAACACAGTGTTAGCTTGGTAAGCAAGTCATAGTGGGGGAACACATGCAGTCTTCTTCTAATTTGACTCAAAATGTAAACAGTCTTCCTCCACTATAGCTGTGTGATGTGTGTGCAAGTAAATATATGGTGATTATTTATGTAAAGCTCAGCTGTAGGCCATGCAATCCCAGTGAATGATTCATGAAAATAGAAGTGTGGCTTCACACTAAAGAAACAAGTTCCATGACTCCTAGTAAGTGTGCTCTCCCCATGCCACCCGATTATATAAGAGCAAAAATACCACTTGCCACTTTGACACACGTGTATGATTGCTGGTAATGGATCTGCTATTAGCAGAGCAAGCAGAATGTGGGAGATGATCTGAGTGTGTGCGAGTGTGAACAGGGCTCCATATGAATGTGAACATGGTATGCCAGGTTCTACTGGAGGTGAGTTAGTGCCCTTGAGGCCTCAGGAAAGGTATTCCGTGTGATGCAAGGTGTATAGGTACTCTAAGCGGTACAGTTTATTCACACAACATGATTCTGCAAAGTAGTACGTGTTTCTGGGTCAACATCCCACATTGCGTTCCTGGACAAACATTTCCATAAACCAATCACAGCCCAGTTTTACGGTGTGTCTATGTTGACATGGTGACATGGTACTGTATGTTGCATAAAAATTATAATTTTTGGTGGATTTAGGTGAAATCTACAGGGTAAACATCTAAATGCATTTGTCTGAAATTAGAAAATAACCCATTAAAGAAAATCTCTAAATTGACCAGTGCATGAAAAATGTGTTTGCCATATTTCGTCTTGATGTGTGTTGTTTTTTCATGTTTTAATGAATCATCTTAATCAATTTAAAGGAATGCATAGATGTGTCTGAGACTTACGAGACAGCTGGGGGAAATATGGACACATCTGAGCTACGGTAAGATATGGGATATCGCAGCCTTATCACACAATGTTTATAATTCTTATCTTTAAGCCAGTTTGTCCCATAAACTGGTTAAAAAGAGAACGGGCAAGGTTGTTGTGTGTCTTATAGAGTGTACTTACTACTTGGCTGCAGATTGTAAGATCACCTTATGTAACCTTTGTGACAGTATCGTGTGTTTTGATAAAGGTGATGTAATATTGCTGCTGCTGTGTTTGTCAAGTGGTAGTGCATGTCAGCCCGAGAGCAATGCTTTGTCGTATTTTGCAGGAATGGCGGCTGGAGAACGGACAGCCTTCCTCTCATACGGGTAAATCCTTTTATTTATCTCCCTTTCTCGCTCTCCTGCCTTTTTACCCTGACTGGTTCGTCTCTTTCCCCCTGACTTCCATTGTTTCTCCCAGTTGCTGCACACAAACAGTACACATGGACTCCGCTGAGCATATGGAGAGGAAAGTCTGGTCTCAGATGTCAGGGAGATGGGTGTGTGTGTGAGAGAGAGAGAGGGAGAGGGAGAGAGCACTAAGTACTTGGGAGGAGTATGGGGTGAACCTTGTCCATGATGGATGTGTTTCTACACTTGGGGGTGGGGGGATTCTCGGCATCACGGTGCTCCCTGACTCATCAATACCCCCAGTGTATTTAGTCACGGATGCCATTTGAGTCTCCCATTCGGCTAAGGAATTGCAACAAATATGTTAGCATGTGTAAAATCACTCATCTGAATCCATAAATACATAGCATTTAATATGTTTTACTGAGGTATCAATACAAAATATCGACATATCTACCTATAGAGTAATAAAGTAGCAATGTTGTCACCAAAATTATTTATCTGAGATTTAACTGAGGAGTTGTGGGGCTTTCAAATTTTCATCCTAAACCTATAGTCCTAAATGTCTCCTACCACTGGATCATATATTCTATTCTGTGTCAAGGAACAGGCAGCAGTTCATAATAGAACTAGGTCATTTAGCATACACTTTTTATCCAAATAATAAAATGGTACGAGTCAAGGACAAACACCGGTAGGCCCGCTCTGGGGCTCAAACCCATGACCTTCCGGCTGGCGTCTAGTGCTGTGAGAGAAAGCACTCATGGCATCTAACTACCTTGTCTACATATGATGTATAACAGTGGTTTGCTCCCACGCTATTGACTTTGTAGCAGACTAACAAACACATGCTGGTGGTCTGGACATATGGACAGACATGCCAGGGCCAGGGCCTGGCATTACCAAAGTCCTTACAGGCAAGTCTAGCCACTCGCAGCCATCTTTGAAATGCCCCGGGCAGTTATTTAGGAAGACAGTATAGGCAGGTGGCTTATGTCAAAGCAACCACGACTGGTTTAATAGGTTAATGCTTGGCAGTTATAAAGCAGACGATTGGCTCTTTAGGATTATGTTATGTGTTATTATTTAGATGTTTTTCCTCCAAATGCCATATATTTGCGTTTCAGAATTTTCTCATAGAGCTCCATTCAAAATTCTCTTAAGTGGCATGTCTCCTCTATATAGCATCTCTGGCATTACACAGTGCTGCTCAAATCTGATGGAATCCTTTTCTAGGCAGGCCAGATGGACTTGTCACAGTGTTTGTGCTACAGTTCTGCCACATGGCACTGCTCTGGGTAGCAGACTGCTCTGTCAGCGTCTTATCACTGTGTTTACTACTTCAGTGTCAGTGAGACGCATCGCATGAACTCTAGCTTGAGCTCCGTCTTGTCTTCCCTTCAGCTGTTGTCTGAATAGTTATGGTTGTCCTGTCCTGACCTACCTTCCTGAAGCCTAGCCTCCACCTCCTGGGTTTGACCCAGAGTTGCTGGTGTAGTTAATGTTTGCCGGTAACTTTGTCATTGTTGCCAAAGAAACAATATGTACTATGGTAAATGCTCTGTGTATTTTTTTTAAAAATGTTTCATTGGGGATTTATACACAGACAGGTGCATTCTACAGTACACACACTTGAGCTCATTGTATAAGTGTGGCTTGCGCCTGTAACCCGATAACACTTAGAACATGTTGTACCATCACAGTGAGGAGAAACAGCTGCCACTGTTGCATCCAGATACAGCCAATACATTCAAGCAGGCACAACCCCAATGCTGTATCGTCACTACTATATAAGCATGGAATCAGTGAGTCATAGAGCATCACTGTCCAACAGCTGGTGATATGCATATGTAGACGTTGACATCTTCACCCACGCTGTCCATCATGTTTCCTACTGACCTTCCCAGTGAATAGCAATAGAGACAGCATAGTTAGACATTCTGAAACAAGACAACCTATAGGGCCTGTGTCCACTAAACACGTTTTTAGCGCAGAGAGTGCCCACAACCTCATATTCAGAGTGCTTCTCTACAGCTCTTGTTGCTAGGCTACAAAAAACGTCTTTTAACTAAAAAAAAATACGACTGTGACAAAAGGCACTCACCTGACATCCCGACAGGCTTGGCACCATCCCCCCACGCTCTTAATATTATGATCATGGTAACTCTTCTGTGATAGGTTGTAAATAACTGGGTTGTCACTGACAGCCAGGATCAGTCTTTCCTCCGCCATAGTATGTCCCGACCTCTCCTCAATTTTAATTGGCTGACAAGAGAGATGTGACATTGACGACACCAAGGAGTTGAACTGTTTTCAACTGAAAGCGGCATTTTTTGCGTATTATTGAAAATAGGTGTTCTCAGCGCTAAAACGCATTTAGTGGACACAGGGCCTAATTTGTTTTATTTTCACTTTTATTTTATTTTATTTATTCTTATTTGGCTTATGTCTGGTTTAGGCACTCGTTTGTAGTGTGTTACAGCAGTTGTGAATGCATATAACACACCAAACACCAAGGAACAGGAACACTACAGGAAACGTTTACTCTGCAAACTAAATTCTGTCTATATTCTAGACAGAATAGCAGTGGCCCATTTCATTTTCCCCATGTGTTCGCATGTACCTTATGAAACACACACACGCACGCCCACACACACACACACAGCATCACATGTTCAGGTTTATCACTGGCATTCACTATTGTTATCTTCCAACACACACACAAAAACACACAAATCACCATAGCTTTCTGTATTTTTCTACACACACGTCTGCTGCCAGCTAAGTACTGTCCTGATGAAGTAGTAATGACATAGTGCTATGAACATTGTGGATTATGTACCCCATGATGTGTGCCATGAGAATGCTGAGCGAGTGTGTGTGTGTGTGTGTGCGCGCGTGTTTTCACACACGTGCATAGTTGTGTGCGCGGGAGATTAATATCTGAGCCCAGCATGGTCACCATGGGCAACATCTGTGCACCACCAAATCTACAGTCTTATGTTTTCGCTGATGGTGACATTTATTTGAGTGGTCACATTGCATAATGTCATTTTCACAAGGATGCTAATTTAAACCACTCATGTCTGATTGATTTGTTATTTTCCCATTTACATTAACAGCTAATAGATAGACTGATAGGATTAGCCTAACAATTACTGTAAAGAAAGTTTTGTTTCAGGTATTTTTCAGGCCATTATCAAGTAATTTATTATGAAGGACTATATTTTTAGTGGGGTTTGTCTATTTGGTTAGTTATGAAAACTTTACTCAATAGTTTTGGTAAGAAATTCTGTGGTATTTAGTGTAGGCATTTGGGGAATTTACAACATACAAAATGGATTTGAAAAAAGCCCTTTTGAAGTATGGAAATGGGTTTTCGTTACACTGATGACATTATGTGTCCTCTGAACCCTATCTATTGTTAAATTGGCCACCTTTTCACACTTCAGTCATCAATCTTTGTGGTACATAGTCAGTTACTTTGCTACTCACCCACATTAGCAGTGTACAGCATTCAGAAGCTATTGAGGCTAGAGGCCGTGTGTGTGTGTGTGTGCGTTTTTAAATGTGCTGTGTATCAGCGTGTATGTTTATTTTAAGGGTGGCTCTTGAGTGATTGGATTTACATACACATACACAACATAGGCGTATGGTGGGGCAGCAGTGCTTTCAATGTTGCAGACAGTCAGTAATCGTCAGGGTAGATTTCTATTATTATTTGCTCCTCCTTAATGAAACTCTATATCAAACGTGCGTCGTATCCAAGTTATTTACCACTCTACAGCAGAGACGACTTGATAAACTCTTGGCTCTGTGCCCACACACCCCCCCCCCAACCCCCCCCCCCCCCCCCCTCCCCTCATTCACCCCCATCCCCACACACACACACAAAACTAAATTTAGTGTTCCCAGTAGTCCGTTTGTCACACTGCCAGTAACAATACAGTATTACTAACAAAATACCCGGGAAAGGTGGTTAAAGCGCCATCTGTTAAGCAGTCTGCTGCATTCATGAGAGCTAGTCGCCGTTGTGTCTTGATCTGTGGTTTTCCCTAAAAATAGCCTGGTCCCACACCAGCCAGAGAGAGGAAACAGGACCCTGCTAGCTTAGTGGCGCGCTGAGTGTGTCCAAAACCACACACTGATTACCTGACTGGCCAAAATATGCCGCGTCATGCAAATCTGTTTACAGGATACGAGTACACGGTGGCCAAGCGCAATCATGCTAAACAAATACTGTAGATGGTGGTTGGGGGGGGGCAAGCTAGCAGGAGAAGGGATAGAGTTAGCGAGTTGGGAAGACCTGGCGGGAAGAGGAGAGGAATGGTCGAAGGTAGGCAGCTTCTCTACTCTAGGTACGTGCGTCTGCAGCAGCCTGTCAAGGCAGCGTACGTGCAGCTAGCCAATCATCTAGCCGCTCCTCATTTCCTTCCTCCGTCCCCCTCCCTCCCTACGCTCTTGCCACTGTGAAACAAACAAGTCAAGAGCAGCACATGGGTGGGGGAGGAGAGGAAGAAAGAGAGGGAGAGAGAGAAGGAAGGAGACGTGTAGAGCAGTAGCCAGGGAGAGATTAGAAAAAAACATGAGGGAGGGGTGTGGGAATCTGCTGTGGGCGGAGCTAAGATTCTCTCTCTCTCTCTCTCTCTCTCTCTCTCTCTCTCACACACACACGTACACACACACACACACACACACAGGCATTCACAACCACAGACAAATGGGCGGAAGTTTTGGCCAGTGCCCTGAGCCAATCAGGAGCGAGGGGCAGCCCCCTTTTCCTTCCCCCTCCTGTTGGGGCAGGGCTTGTCTGAGGGACTGTGTGGCTGAACTTAAAGAGCGTGCTCACTGGCTGGCCCACGGTCGCTGAAGTGCTCTGTGGGTGTGCGTATGTGTGTGTGTGTGCACGTGTCTCGCATGGTTGTGCAGACGCTCACTATGAAGATCAAGGAGTCGCCCGTCACCTGTGACACGGGAAGGGCCGTCAGCGGGGGCGTGCACGGCCCTGAGAGCGAGCGCTCCGGCTGCGAGGACATCCCCCGTCTGGACTTGACAGGGCTGACCGAGGACAACAACTGGGCTGGTGAGCTTCACAGGCACATTTGCTGATTATTTCCACGTGCGCACTCCTAACGCACAGGCCTTTTTCCAACGGCGCGTCTGATTCGCTCGCCACCAGCGCTCCGGATAGACGTAAATATGCACGTACTCACAGACAACACCCAGATCCACCCCTGCACATGGGTGTGTGGGTGGCAGCTGTGTTCCTTCTGCTCCCTCTAGTCCTCCCTATCCTCCACTCCTCCCTTTTCCCCCTTTCCCCTCCTTCTCCTCCTCCTCCTCCTCCTCAATGTGGCTCCTTCATGCGACGCATGCACGATTTCATTGTCCCGAGCGCCAACAGACGTTCCCTGCGCACTCTACCGGGGGAGATAAAAACACGCCTGTGGGTTTGGATAGCGCCGTGCAACAGCTCACAGCTCGTTATCTGTTATCTATTTCTGCTGGTCACAGGGACGTGTAGGTCTGCCTTGTAACAACGGGTTTAGTCTGTAGTAGCGTAGTCTGCTGGCTTCATAGTGGGGTTAACTGTGTGCGCTTACTGCCGTGCCTTCACGCACCTATTGCCGCGCCGGAGATCATGTTTGACTGGCTTATCTGCCCAGGTGTGATTGCGTGTGTTGGCCTGGATCTTTGTGTGGGCTGACAGGGATAACATGTCTTTATAGTATTTATAGTTTGATAAACAAATCTCATTGGTATATTTGGCATTGTCCGTTTATTGTCAGCATTCAGTGTTGTTATGATGGGAATGATGTTATCTCTCAATGGGGCTAGTAGTTGTTTGGATTGTTGCAACCGGGTTCAGGAAGATTGAGGTGTATGTGTGTAGGTGAAGGAATATTAGTAGTATCATTTTGTCATGATTTGCCATTGTTTAGTAAGGACATTATTGCACAGATATGCCAAAGTAGCAGTTCCAGACATGCCATGACATGTACAATCTTTACAATGGAACCTTGGTCTTTGCACCTTTCATTGTTCAGTGGGTGGTTGATGTGATGTAGTGGCCTCGGCAAACTAGGTCACACCTAGAAGAACATGTCTGTGTGCAACCTTTCAGTAATGTCAGTGTTTTGTTTTGGCCGTTCGCAGCCAAAGCAATTTGCTTTCCTTAGTGGTGCTCTCTAGTGGCTTAACCGAGTCAGATGAATTACACAGAGTGTTTTATGCTCAGGCAGGGTTGTTGGCTGGAGCTTTGCAGCGTTAACTCAGTCAGGTAGGCAGGTAATACAATATAACTTCTGAGCTGCTGAACATTTCCAAGGCCATTACTGTAGTCTGCAGCAGGATTTGGAGTTAGCTGTCTGGGGTAAGTCTGTCTGGTCTGTGTGTTGTTTCTGCTTGTGTGTGTGCATGTGCGTGCGTGTGTGTTTGTACATTTCATTCTACATTTAAAAAATGTCCTCCTTGTTTTGTTCTGGAGGCTTAAATAGTGAAAGCTGTTTGTGTTGGGGTCATTTTTAAATCATGCTGGTTGACATTATGTATACGTATACAAGTGTGTGTGTTTAGGAAACACACAAATGTTATTTTATATTTAATATCTGTTCTTGCAAAAATGAACTTAAACAAAGTGTCATAAGTCATTAAGCCACTAAGTTAAATGTATGGAAGTAATGTGCGTGTGATTGTAAGCATACATTACATGAGGTCAGTGGACACAATGTGTGAGAATGCTGTGCTGTGAGACCTTTGTCCTACACTTGGTGCCAACTCCGGTCATGGTGACTCAATATTTGTCTCAGGCCTATTCTCTTCTTTCTGCTTGCCAGACATGTAGGGGCTGGGAGTGCAAAGATGTTGCCATTACTGTTTTAACTGTCCCGTGAAACCAAAGGCAAAAGTCAACATTTGTGGACATTGGACAATTATTTATATTAACAGATACTTTCAGAGGAAAAGAGGAAGCTAATGTGCAAAAGAATGTTATAAGAAAATGTACCATGTGAGCCACATTATGTTTGATGTTATTATGCAAGCTGGCTATTTTTCTCACTTCTCCTTTTTTGTGCACACGCTGTCTCTTCTTAATTCCACTTTTTCTGAAATCTCGTGTTTGTCGTCCCCCCCCCCCCTTCCTTTTGCTTCACTAGATCCACCATTCTTTAACTCCCCTTTCCTTGATTTCAAAAGCATTTTCCAGCTGAGTTATAGTGATGGTAAGTGTTGCGCTGCATTACTGTCACTGGCCTTGCTACAAACAGCCCGAGCAAAACAAAACCGATAAATGTTTCTGCATGGCCTTTTCCACTGCATGGCAAAACATTTAATGGAATGACTTCATCTAGTATAACACACAACCTTTATGCAGTAGTCAAACATGCATGTTTGCATGCATGCAGCATGTTACAGTGGCTGAATCATGAACACCCATCGTGCTGTTGATTTAACAGCTTAATGCTGCACTGCCTCTGTTGGCCCAACACTGGTGCACTAAGCAAAATAACATACCCAGCACCACATTTGCTTTGATTTGAGGCGGACTGTGAGAAACCCTGTGTTGAGTGTTGACACGTTAAAGTGCACGTAGCACCACGTAAAGAAAGGACCTCTGGGGCTCCATAGCGGGAATTTGAGCCAAGTCACTTAACTTTCTCTTCTACCCACTGTGTGGACAAACAACGATGCACCGCTCCAGAGTGGGCGTGCATATTTTCACGAGTGCTTTCTGACACCGTCACTGTTTAGATTGTCCGGCATCACTCAGCGCTTGCTTTGAGCTCGCCCGTACCCTCTGCTCATCGGATCGCGGGCACTCGACACCCGATGCGATGGGACAATAGTGTGGTTTCTCTCCGTTTCCATTAAACATAGGCCACATCCATCACTCCTGCTGGGCTTCCTGCATCTCACAGCAGCAGTTCCTTGTTCCAAGCTTACTTAGCAACAGATGTGCTCTCTCTCTCTCTCTCTCTCTCTCTCTCTCTCTCTCTCTCTCTCTCTCTCTCTCTCTCTCTCTCTCTCTCT
>JAODUK010060512.1:0-2500 GCA_027564635.1 Typhlichthys eigenmanni
CTAGCGTGCACCACACTATGTTAGCTCACAGTGGTAGCTAGCGTGCACCACACTATGTTAGCTCACAGTGGTAGCTAGCGTGCACCACACTATGGTAGCTCACAGTGGTAGCTAGCGTGCACAACACTATGGTAGCTCACAGTGGTAGCTAGCGTGCACCACATTATGTTAGCTCACAGTGGTAGCTAGCGTGCACCACACTATGTTAGCTCACAGTGGTAGCTAGCGTGCACCACACTACGTTAGATCACAGCGGTAGCTAGCTGTGCACCACACTGTTAGCTCACAGCGGTAACTAGCGTGCACCACACTATGTAAGGTCACAGTGGTAGCTAACGTGCACCACACTATGCTAGCTCACAGCGGTAGCTAGCGTGCACCACACTATGCTAGCTGACAGCGGTAGCTAGCGTGCACCACACTATGGTAGCTCACAGTGGTAGCTAGCATGCAACACACTATGCTAGCTCACAGCGGTAGCTTGCGTGCACCACACTGTGGTAGCTCACAGCGGTAGCTAGCATGCATAACACTATGGCAGTGTCTATGTAGCCTGTATGTGAACAGTGTCTATGTAGCCTGTATGTGCAGACAGAGTCTATGTAGCCGGCGCATCTTTTCGTCTGGTTATTCATAGTTACCCTACACTCACACCGCCAGCCTGCTAACATGCTAACATGCTAACCCTGCACTCACACCGCCAGCCTGCTAACATGCTAAGATGATAACCCTGCACTCACACTGCCAGCCTGCTAACATGCTAACATGCTAACCCTGCCCTCACACCACCAGCCTGCTAACATGCTAACATGCGGTGTGAGTGCAGGGTTACTGCACTCACACCGCCAGCCCGCTAACATGCTAACATGCTAACAAGCTAACCCTGCACCCACACCGCCAGAGATATTGTAGCTGGTTGTAGCCAGGTCGCTTTGTAGCCATCGCTGGTGGGCGTGTTTGCTCCGTAGCCGGTTTGGCTAAACAAACTAAATTGTAGATAAGGGAATAAATATACGCCCCAGTAAATGAGCAAGCACACATTTTGTCCTCCATTTTTAATCGCCAAGAAGAGGGAGGGGCGTCCCCAACACACATCTACTACCGCTTTGTCTCTCACTGTCGCCCGCAGTCGCCGGCGCTTTGTAGCTGACTGTAACTGGCGGTGAGAGTGCAGGGTCAGTGTTTCCTATAGGAAGCATGAGCTAACAGCCGTCTGAGCAGTGTTAGTCATACAAGAGAATATGACTTCATTCGTGAAAGTCTAGCATGGCTGCTATAAGCCACAGGCAGACGGAATATGGAGCGGTTGGGTTCTGGTTCTCTATGTGTGCGGCTTTTAGCTAGGCAGCAATTCAACACAGCACGATTCCTCGGTGCAAAAGCCCAGCGCTGCTGGACCACAGGGGAACCACAGTCCCATCCTGAAGCCACCTCATGGCGGCCTGTGAATCCACCGCACCCAATAAACATGGCAGTTCATTAATGTGCAGGTGCCACGCGCCCCCCACCCCCACCAGGCAGACAACCTGTGTGCCGGCTGCTCGCCCCGGGTCCCACACATGGGCCTCAGCCTCAGGTGTGTTTGACACCCTCCGTGGCTGTAGACATGACAGAGAACAGCCTGTCCCATCCACTCTTGGGAGACGTATGAGTGTGTGTGTGTTTGCAAGTGTTTAACAAAACAAGAACAACGTGTGGTTCATTACGTTTTCCTGTACTGTATGTGTCAGACAACACGCTCCCCACGACCGCAAAGCCCGATGCGGAACGCCATGGCTACCCAGACCCCGCGCCGGGAACAGAACCCGATACGTGGAGAGGAATCTCCCGGCAGATAGTTAAGAACACAGGGTATTCCGAGAAGCCCTGCATTGGAGCTCCTCGGCCGCGGCCAGCACATTTGTTGCTTAATGTGGTTTGTGAGAACTGTTTCCTATTTGAGGAGCGCCGCGTAACATCTGCACACACATACACACACACGCGCGCGCGCAACAGCGAAGCTGGAAGAGAGTGTGGAAAAGCGAGGCTCACACCAGGAGCCAGACCGTGCAAATGCGCATGAGCACTTCACGTGCGCTCCACACATCCCACGCACGCCATTCGGCTCCCCCGTGCACCAGAAACCACGAGCGCTGCCGACAACGGAAAAAAGCATTTGGGACATGTGGGGCAGCCGGCTGCATACGTATCTTATTCATGCAATTATGAGCAAGAGATTATGAGATATGAGAGTGCAAACACAGATGGGGAAACCTAATGCATCTCTATGTGAGTAACAGTGGAACCAAAGATATCAGAGTAGCCTACAAACTAAGGTAGAGCAACCTAATAACTCTATAATAATAATAATAATAATAATAATAATAATAATAATAAACTTTATTTGTATAGCACCTTGTATGTGCAACTCAACGCGCTTTATGAGAGCAACAGGTCTGGATAGAAGCATTAGCCTCGTCCCTGTTAGCCAGTTTGTGATCCAAGCGTTAGCCTCGTTCCT